>PVKC010000909.1:31212-57130 GCA_004027635.1 Crocidura indochinensis | reverse complement strand
CTCCCATTTTCTTTTTCCCTAGTAGTGCTTTAGCTATTCTAGGGTGTTTATTGTTCCAGATGAACTTCATAAGTGCTTGATCCACTTCTTTGAAGAATGTCATGGGTATCTTTATAGGGATGGCATTAAATCTGTATAATGCTTTGGGGAGAATTGTCATTTTAATGATATTAATCCTGCCAATCCATGAGCAGGGTATTCCATGAATCTTTTGATTTCATCTCCAACCCACTGGTTGATCAGTAATGAGGTTTTTAATTTACAGGTGTTAAAGTTTTCCTTCTGTGTCCCTTTGTAGTTCTCTTCTAATTTCAGTGCATTGTGATATGAGAAGGTAGTCTGTATGATTTCTATCCCCTTGATTTTATGAGCCATCATATATTCTATTTTGGACAATGACTCGTGTGTATCGGAGAAGAATGTGTACCCAAGGGTACACATTTTGGGATGTAGTGCCCTATATATATTTACTAGTCTACTTTCTTTCGTATTTCATTTCATAAGTAGTATATTCTTGTTAGGTTTCAACTGGTTGACCTACCAACGGATGACAAGGCAGTGTTGAAGTCTTCCACATTATTGTGTTGCTATTGATGTCTTCTTTCAAATTTGTCAACAATTATATTGAGTATTTTGCTAGTCCCTCTTTGGGGTGCATATATGTTTAAGAGTGTGACTTCTTCCTGTTGTACATATCCCTTGTTTATCATGAAATGCCAGTTTGTTCCTTATAACCTTTATAAGTCTAAAGTTTGTGTCATCTGATATTCCTATGGTCACTCCAGCATTTTTTTTATCCCTCCAGCTTTTTAAGTGAGTTGTGTGCTTGTATAACTTTCTTCCAATCTTTGATTTTGAGTCTATGTTTATTATGGATATTCAGATTTTTTTTTGTAGGCAGCAGTATGTTGGATTCAGCTTTTTGATCCCATTTGCCACTTTGTGTCTCCTACTTGGTGCATTTAGTTCATTGACATTGAGAGAAAAAATTGCCATGGAATTTATTGTCATATTCATGTAGGAGTTTAGTGTGTTATTTGGTCTTTCCTGTCTTAAAGTAGACCTTTCAGATTTTCCTTTAAGGCTGGTTTGGAGTTTATAATGTTTCTGAACTGTTGTTTATCTATGAAGCTATATATACTTCTTTCAAACCTGAAATTGAGTATGACTGGGTGCAGTATTCTAGGCGAAGCATTCACTTTGTTGAGTTTTGCCACTCTATCTCACCACTGCCTCTTTCCTTGAGGGTTTTTTGACAGGTTTTCTTTCTATCTTATGGATGTTCTTTTGAAAGAAATTTCCCTTTTTGATCTTGCTGCCTTCTATATTTTATACCTATCTGTGGGATTCCTCATTGAGACTAGGATGTGTCTTGGGGTACCTTTCTTTGAGTTTCGTTTAGCTGGCACTTTTCAGGCATGTAGAATTTGGTTGCATGCATTCTTTAGCTCTGGGAGTTTTTCTTCAATGATTTCCTTAACTGTTGACTTTTCCTGGGGATTTTGTTCCTGGGTCTCTGTGACTCTAATAATTCTAATGTTATAATGTTATTTCTGTTGACTTTATCAGACTTTTATTTTCAGTTGTTCACATACTTTGAGGATATTTCCATTGTCTGATAATTTGTTTGTTTGTTTGTTTTTTTGGTTTTGGGGACACACCCAGCAGTGCTCAGGGGTTACTCCTGGCTCCATGCTCAGAAATTGCTCCTGGCAAGCACGGGGGACCATATGGGACACCGGGATTCGAACCGATGACCTTTTGCATGAAAGGCAAACGCCTTACCTCCATGCTATCTCCTGGGCCCCATGTCTGATAATTTGTTTTAAGGCTCTTTTCTATTCTCTTTTGTTGTATAGAGTTGTTATGCACCACATCTTCCAGCTTACTGATTCGGTTCTCAGCTGTGGTTACTCTGTTTGAGAGGCTTTACAGTGAGGTTTTCATTTCACCTACTAAGTTTTTCAGTCTTGTTGTTCCAGTTTGGAGTTTTCTGATTTTTATTTTCATACTTCTTGTTTCTTATTTGTGATATGTTCAGCTCGGTCTATGCTTTTTTTTTTTTTTTTTTTTTTTTTTTTTTTTTTTTTTTTTTTTTTTTTTTTTTTTTTTTTTTTTTTTTTTTTTTGTTTTTTTTTTTTTTTTTTTTTTTTTTTGAGTTCTTTGAACATCCTTTATATTTTTTCTTTACACTCCTTATCTGAGAGGCCAAATAAGAGGTTGGCATTTTTCTAGTCATCTGAACTTCCATCTTCATTCTCTATGCATGGTGTTGGTTTATGTTGTTTCCCCATTATCGTATCTGTAGTGTGATGTTTTCTGCATGTTGGGCTAGGATTCATTGACTAGGACAAGTGCATGGCCGCAGAGCAAATAGGAGAATTCTGACTCTTTTGGCTCCACTCTTCTTCCCCTTCAATCATGTGGATTCCACAGATGCTTCTCTGCTTGGTTGGCCAGTTGTGGCCAAACCCACAACTGTGTTTTCTGGAGGAAGGTTTGAAAGGTGGTCTTCTGCGATCAGGCTCCACCTTCTTGGGCAATGTTAGCTCACCTCCAATCAGATGGCTTTCTTAGATGCTTCTAGGTATGGTGGTTGGCCCCAAAACCACAGGTGTGGATTCAAGTGGCAGTGGCTTGAAAGGCTGAAATATCTGTGGCATAATTTCTGATCACATATCCAGGAGTAACCCCTGAGCACTGACCCTCCAGAAAATAAAATGTGAAAAAAAAAAGTCAAGGAGATATGTTAGGAAAATGGAAGTTTGGGAATAATTTTACATATAAATTACCATCCATGGTAAGATTTGAAGAATTTTAGTAAATTTATGTTAATACAGAAAAAGCCCACACTGAAAATAATAAAGACTAAAAGTTTGAAGTATGTGTGAGAAATAATGAATAGTTTATTATTTACTAAATTTGGACAAATAGGACATATATTAGGGAAAGAGAATTTGAAAAGTCAGTGTTTTTGAGTAGACTTTGGAAAGTCTCAGCAAGAGATGAGAAAATGAAAATTCAATGATAGATTTTGCTACAAAATTATAGCATTGCTCCTGGAAATTTTATTCAAGAGTAGGAAATTGGAGTGTAGATAAAACAAATTATGGATATATAAACTATTTAGAATTTGTTCCAGAAATTTATTCTAATACATCTATTTTGATTTAAAGAATATTTGAATTGGTAGCCGGAGTGGTGGTGCAAGCGGTAAGGCATCTGCCTCACCTATACTAGCCTAGGATGAACCACAGTTCAATCCCCGGGCATCCCATATGGTCCCTCATGCAAGGAGCAATTTCTGAGTGCATAGTCAGAAGTAACCCCTGAGCATCACTGGCTGTGGCCCCCCAAAAATAAAAACACAAGAATATTTGAATTGGCAGACTTGTTATAAAAAGTAACTATAGAGAGAAAATGTGATATATGGAGAAGTTTTTTTTTGTTTTGTTTTGTTTTGTTTTTTGGGTCACACCCAGCAGTGCTCAGGGGTTACTCCTGGCTCCATGCTCAGAAATTGCTCCTGGCAGGCACAGGGGACCATATGGGGCACCGGGATTCGAACCAATGACCTTTTGCATGAAAGGTAAATGCCTGACCTCCATGCTATCTCTCGGGCCCCGGAGGAGAAGTTTTAATGGTGCTTGAGAGCTATGGTTCAGGCAGTTGGGAAGGTGAGGAAATCAATAACATTAACCAATGTTAATGTTATTGATTTCCTGTGCTAATTTTTTTGTCTTGTTTTGTTTTTATTTCAGGATCATGGTTATTGTTTGGTTGTTTGTCTTTATTGCTGTGGTGCTTTTCGGGGTGTTTTTTTATTTGATTTTTTTGTCATTATAGTTTTGTTTTTGTTTTTTTTATTGTCTGTTTTTTGTTTTGTTGTTTTTTGTGGGTGTTTTTTTGTATTTTTGTTATGTTTTTCTTTCTTTATACCTTTCTTCTCTTAAATTGATATTTATAACCTCTAGAATGGACTCCTCCTGGGTTTTTGTTAGTTTGATTTTTGCCCTTTTTATTTTTATTTTTCACATAACTTGAATATCTTGTTCTGCCTCATAAATTGAGGGGGAAATAATGGATGGTACTAAAACCAAACAGTCATATAAACAGTGAGTAGAAATTTTAAAAATTATCAGATTTAAACACCAAATCCAAAGCCAAACAACAGAATTGATACCCAATATACAACAAGCTAAACACAGAGGGTCCATTTATAATAGCAGCCCAGGAGGGCAAGGGCAGGGGATATGGGATGCATGCTGGGAACAGGAATGGAGAGAGGACAACACTGGTGGTCGGAATACCCCTGATTTAATGTCACTATGTACCTAAAATATTACTGTAAAAAAGTTGTAATTCACTTTAGTCAAAATAAAAATTATTTTAAAAAATTGATTCCCTGTAAGAAGAACAATTTTAGGATGAGGTAATGAAATTTCCTCATTTGACATGACTAGGAGATCATAGACTATGCACTTATTCTAGCTATTCCTATCACATTTTTTAAAGCTATTTTGAATAGGTGGTCTTAGTTGCTCCCTTTGCTCCCTTTTATGATGATATTGTAGATTTTTCAAATGCCGGTTTACATAAGGTTTAATGGAAAAGTTGCTGCCCCATACTAATGAAAACGTAGTTCTGATATTGGAGTTTCTTACACATGTCAGTACTGAGTCCTGTGTCAGTTCTATACTTTATCCATTGGCAGAGGTAGATCATATAGCAAGCCATAGTGCATAATCTTTATGATTATGGTTTTATTATTTTTCCAATACATGGATCCCAAGTTGGGATGATATTCAAGGTGTTCTCTCTCTCATTCTTACTTTCTCTCCCTTCCTCCCCTTGTTTTTCCCCCTCTCTTTTTCTTTCTCTCCCATCCTTTAAGTGTCAGCTGACAGTGCTTAGGGCTTACTTTTGGCTCTGCACTCAGGGCTTAGAAGACTGTATGTAGTGATGGATCGAACCCAGGTTGGCTGATTACAAGGCAAGAGCCCTATTCTATACTATTATTGCTCTGATCCCTCAAATCTTTCTTTTTATTTTTGGAAATCAAATGTCTTAAATGCAACCAAATATAAAAACAGAAAATATTAAGCCAAAATGTTTTTTCATGCATAGATATTACATGGGCTTTCTATAGCTAAGGAGTTAAGCATTTGAAGCAGTTTCGCCCAAAATAAATGTCACTTTTTAAAATTAAAGATGAATACACTAGTGTATGTATATGTCAAATGTCCTTACTTTCTTTACAAATATTGTCAAAAACATTAGGGGCTTTATAGATTTCTTCTAATTTTATGGAAGAATAAAGTCATACAGGGAACTTAAGTTGTTCACAGTTCATGCAGTTAATAAGTAACAGAGATGATATTATTTTTATAATAATCATTTGAGAAAATGAGTCAATAACCTTTGTAGAATGAAACTATTACTTAATAATAGCAATCTGTTTTCTTAACAATGTTAAATGTTGAATGTTAGGCTTTATAAAACATTTTAAATATTAGGCTTTATAAAGCATTTCAAATTTTTTAACCATGGTCTTAAGTATTTATATGTATTGACTCAGACTTCCATGTAACAATACTTTATGATTCAGTGTTAATGAAGAGAGAATTACTAAATGTGAATTGAAGCTTGCTGAAGAAAAATGAGGAAATGATAGTTTCTGAATCACCATATTTTTCTCTTGTTTTTTTGATCAAGTGTTAGCACATCCTCATAGTTGAGTGTCTTACGTAAATTGATGATATTAATAATCTATAATTGTATTTCCCTCTTATGTTGAATCTATTTATTAGAATATATATGTGTGTGACTTTAAAATATCAGAAGCTCCTACAGTTGAGATTCACTGTTTCTAAATTTTTTTTTTTTGGTTTTTGGGCCACACCCAGTGACGCTCAGGGGTTACTCCTGGCTATGCGCTCAGAAGTCGCCCCTGGCTGGCCTGGGGGACCATATGGGGCACGGGGGATCAAACCACGGTCCGTCCAAGGCTAGCGCGGTAAGGCAGACACCTTACCTTCAGCGCCACCGCCCGGCCCCTGTTTCTAAATATTTTAATGAATATTTCCTGAGCATCTAATAAGTCTTGTGATATGCTTCTTATATTTATAAAGAAGAAATAACTTTTCTTTTGAAGAATAAATACAATGATTTATAATATTGCGGATTTAACTGCAACTCAGACTCTTTTCTATTTTTCACTTCTCTGTATCAGAGCTGGTCATATGAAATAGATGGCATTGCCCCAGAATTAATGAGACATCCAACTTGGTAGAATAGTGCTTGGAGGCAGTATGTTTGAAGTTAGATTACAGCAACTGATTTACACTAATTTTCTGTAAACATCTTCCCTCTTTCTGGAATATCTGAAGCTAGTATTTCTGGTCATTTTTTAACTTTCCAATTTAGATTATAAGGTATGTTTTAAAGGATAACTGTGAGGCATAAGTATCCATTTATTCACACTATTCATATTAGTAGCAAATATATAAATAAGCATATCTTTTTTTTTAGATAAGTGAGTAGTAAAATTTAGAACCTATACATGAGTGTACCAAAACGGAATAGTATCAAGGAAACCACAAAAAGCAAATGAGTGTTTTTTGAAAGAAGAATTACCTTAGGCAATGGAAGAATACTTTTAGAAAAAAATAATTCCAGCAGTTTCAAGGAGATAAAAGTCATCATAGACTATGATAAGAGATCAAAGAAGAGATTTAAGAGATTAAGATATAGATAAAAGGGCCCCAAAGTAAGATTAAAAGAGAATTGACAGAAGGGGATGAGTAAAACTATCAAAATAATTAAAACCATATTAAAGGCTGGAAGATGTAGCATGAATAATGTAGCAGATGGACTTAATGACTTCAAAGAAATGTTTGAGAAAACTCACACAAAATGACTGAGGAGAGATTAAAAACTGTTAGTACAAGTGTTATTTGTATAGAGCAGGGAAAATTATTCATAATATTTAGACCTCTAACTACCTCGGAAAAGGTATAAGCAGACTTTTGGTGACCCTAATGGTTTTTTATAAAACAATCTATTACTAAACTTAGAAAAAGTCATATGTAAAGTCTTTAAAACTTAAGTTGGCCTCAAAGTTTTTCCTCAGACAAGTATTTGCAGAATGTTGAAGAAAAAATATATACGTGACTAATTTAAGTTAAGAAATGAATGCCTTTATGAACTCATCCCAAAAAGTTACTTAGAAGATGAGTTAAAAGGAGAGAAATCCAGACATGCTCAAGTTATCATATGGAAAGAAATGGTCATTAATATTCTAAACAAAGAATCAAGCAGACAAAAATAATAACTTTAAATTTTTTTTTGGGGGGGGTCACACCCGGCAGTGCTCAGGAGTTACTCCTGGCTCCATGCTCAGAAATTGCTCCTGACAGGCACGGGGGACCATATGAGGCACTGGAATTTGAACCGATGACCTTTTGCATGAAAGGCAAACGCCTTACCTGCATGCTATCTCCCGGGCCCCAAGTTTAAATTTTTATAGAAGATATTTGATCTTCTATAAAAATAATATTTGAAATTATGATTTGAGAACAATTAAACAGAAATAAAAGCTCAGAAAGAATTAGCAAAGTGGTTTGTTTGGTATGGGTTTAGAAAAGAAGACTTATCTTTTAAGGGAATTTATTTTTTGAAGCATATTTGAGTAACAAGCACCCAGCTAGATTTTTATCCCTTCTAAGCAACATGTTCTATTTATGTTCAAATGTCCCTGGTATTGATTTCTTTCTTCTAGTTTACAATGAATCATTCTATTAATTGTCACCATATTTTTCTTGAATTTCATTTAAAAATTTTGTGCTTTGAATTTTGCAGGTACATTAACTAGATTTAAAATGGAAAAAAATTGCAGGTACATTAACTATAGATTTTAAAAAATGCAGGGACATAACTAATAGAACTAAAACTAATCATTTCATATATTTTTAAAATTGATGATTGAGGGGAAAGAAAAAATAAGATATAAACTAAAAATTCTGGCAGGGAAAGTAAGCAGTATAATATTATAAGATTTAAGAATTCAGGTTTGGTTAGAGAGAGAGTTGAGCATATGTTCATTCTTTGCATAGTAGAGGTCTGAGTTGGTTACCTGGCACTGCAAACCTACTTCCCCTCCCCAACTCAGCATTATCAAGTGTGGTCCAAAAGCAAAGCAAACAACCAGCATATAAAGTGTCAGACCAACTTAGGTTGAACTTGCAATGCCAGTCGATGTGAATATATAAACAAGTTATCTATGCAATGCTAATACAGAAAATTAGAAAATTTTCTATTTCACAAATATTTAATCATATGAGAAAAATATTATTTCAGAACATTTAGAAAATAATAATATGAAATCAACACATCTAATGAGCTCAGTTACAATCATACTTCAAGTCAAAGTCATACATAGCATGAATTTTTCACTTTATAAGCGAGAATGAAAAACAAATAAGTTTAAAAACAACACAAGGAAAGCAACAAAAACAATTAATGATAAAGTCATGAATTGGGAAATAAAATATTGATTGAAACACTGAATTTAAGAGCTTTTTTTCTTGATTTGTGTAAAAGTCATTAAGATTAGGGAAATGGGGCTGGGCGGTGGCGCTGGAGGTAAGGTGCCTGCCTTACCGCGCTAGCCTTGGACGGACCGCGGATCGATCCCCCGGTGCCCCATATGGTCCCCCAGGCCAGGGGCGACTTCTGAATGCATAGCCAGGAGTAACCCCTGAGCGTGTGCCCCGCCCCCCCCCAAAAAAAAGATTAGGGACATGGAAAAAACTAACTACAATATTAAGGATAAAGAAATAGTTGATGACAAGAATCAGAAAATGAAATGTTACTGCTTTGCATATATTGTATTTGAAGACTTGAATGAAATAGATGACATTCTAGGAAATCTTAAATTTAAAAGGAGATAGAGAAGTTTTTTTTTTAAATAATAGAAGGAGTAAAATTCTCAAAGCACTTATCTCTTTGCTCCTAATTTAATTGCCTTCTAAATTGCTCGGTGGTGAGTTCTATCAGGAAATAAATGATATTAATACTCTTGAGTTATCCCTGATCACCAAGATGGAAGATATCAACAGTTGCATTTATTGCATGTTCTAGACTATATGATACTAGACTATATGACAGAAAAAGAGTTGCATGAAAAATAAAAAATGTGTTTATATTTTTTATAGAAGAGCTGCAGGTCAGTCATGTAAATATCGATAAATTTATTCTACATTTATCAAATACAGTGTAACATTGTTTTAAAACAATTTATGTCGTGACAGCTGATGTTAATGTTTTGGAATTTAGAATTTAATATAATTCTCAGATTATACTGAAAAAATTAAGGGACAGAGAAATAGTTGATGGGGTTATATATATATCACTTGCATGCAAGAGATCTGGATTTAATCCCCAGCACCCCATGATGCTCTGGGCCCTACTGAAAGGAACCCCTGAAAACAGTGTCTTCTATGATGTAGGAGTTGAATATTATAAATACGAAAAATTTCCTGCAGCCCTCTAATTGTTGTTATTAGGGATAATGTCTACTAATATCTATTTTGTGCCATCCTCCATGTGTTAATAATCTGTTTAAATCCCCTCAATCCTGGGGTTACTATTGTTCTTGCATCTGTAGATCAGCAGTTATCAAACTTTTTGGTTTTGTGAAAAATTTACACTCCTAAAAGAGTATTGAAGACCTCAAAGAATTTTTGTTTGTACATGTCAATATTTGAAACCTCTTTTAGCAGCTATTATTTTACTTTAAAAGATCAATAATAAGTATAGTTTGTTAAATAATATTTTCATGAAGTGGGATATCTTATAAAAAACAAACAAAAACACTTCTAAGTAATATTGATTTGAATGTTTTTGAATCCTTTTAATTTTTGGCCTAAAAGAAAGCAACTGATTTCTCTGTACTTCTTCTGCCTTCAATCTTTAGTGCTAAGTTGTTTTAATAGATTGCACTTTCCTTAGTTGTTCCCTTCTTTCCTTTAGTCGTTTTGGCTTATAGCTTTGCTTTGACTAGTGAGATGAAAGTGTAGATTTTTTTAATTGTTACTTCTCAAAAGAAGCTCTAAGTGTCTTACTGGGATTCTATCAACTCCTTTTCCTATATCATATACACAGAATGTCTTAAAGAGTATTACCTCTTTTCTTAATTGTTATATAATGACATGCATAAATAATGTAAATCAAGGAAATCATCTGTTCCTTCCAACAGTAGTTAGTTTGAATGGGAATTAAGCCGTTGGTTTTGGGGGAGTTTTTCTTGGGGGGGCACACCCATTTGACCATCCTACCCCCTGGCTTTGGGGGACCACATGGGAATCCAGGGGACCAAACTGTGGTACATCCTAGGCTAGAGCTTGCAAGGTAATATTCCTTAACTCTAATGCCACCTCTCAGGCCCTTAAGTCTTTGTTTTAACTACTAGGATTTAGATTGTTTGTTACTGTATCATCACTGAGTATAAACTGACTGACAAAGAAAATGATAAAAGAATGAAATATTGTTATAATAAACACAAAGAGTTCAGAACTATATGACTTTAGGACTGGGTTGAAGGTAGTTCCCTTTACAAAATGTTGAATAAATTTGTAACTGGAGGAAACTGTAAGTCTGCTAATGTATCACATGAGTCTATAGCAGTAGACAAAGTTTAGGATATAAAATATAACCAGTTTCATTTAATTACTATTGACTTTTGCTGATTACAAATAATTGGAAGAACTGGCCTTTATCTAAGTAGGGAGTAAAGGAAATGGGGAGTAAGAAAGGACCAGGCCAATTTCTCATGTTCTTTTCCTTTTTTCTTTTTTGTATCCAAACTACACCTGGCTGCTCAGGGCTCACTCCTGACTATACAGGCATCTCTCCTACCAATGATTTGGGAACCATATTAGGGTTGGGAATCAAATTAAAGTCAGCCTCACAGATGACAAGTGCCTTACTCCTGTATTAGCTCCGTATCTCATTTTCAACTAGTAAAAAATATCATTGAAAAGTTAATTGAATAGACAGTAATCCATTATATTCATCTATGTTTCATAGTCCACATCAATGAAAGTCAACACTGTTAGTAAAACTTTAGATTCCATAACGTGGTTATCTATTAAATCCTTTTATTTGGATAAAATGGCTCAGGATAGGCAGAAATAAATGGACTGAATCTCTGGCTTTCCAACAAAAACTTGTTTACCTCAGTTACTGTGTAATTCAGTCCAAAGTAAGACACATATCTCAGAAATAATTGTATGTTTGGGTACTGGCATAACAGGATTATTGCAATTTAATAAAAGACATAGGCATAGAGAGAATTATTTTTGTCAACTTCTGCGCTCCCTACTTTCTGTGAATAGGAAGCAACCTGAGAAAGCTGTTTGTTCTCTTTTTTTAAAAAACTTGATTGATTGATTGATTGATTGATTGATTGATTGATTGGTTGTTGGGCCACACCTAGCGATGCTCAGGGGTCACTCCTGACTCTGTACTCTGAACTCACTCCTGGCATGCTAGGGGACCATATGGGTGCCCGGAATCAAACTGGGTCTCTTCTGGGTTAGCTACATGCAAGGCAAATGCCTTACTGCTGTGCTATCTCTATGGCCCTGTTTGCTATCTAGATGATACTGGTGGGTCATATTCTATAGTAACTTCTTTATAGATCCACGAATGTCAAGAAAAATAAAGGACCTTTTGGAGGGCAAATCTAGCAGCCTCAGAGAATAAACTGGGAGCTGTACTAGTAAAAGCAAAACTACGACCTATGTGATGATGAAATATTCAGAAATCCTAGGTCAAGTAGCTCTCATAATTCTTTGCTAGTAAAATTTCAGTATTCACATGGTTAAATAACTGTTCTGTGTTTCCTATTTTTCCCTCTTCCAAACTGGAGATTTATTACTATTATATTCTTATTCAGCAATTATTCAGATATTGTGGAATGGCTAACTTATCTTTTTAGTTTATTGGTCTCCAGAGTAAGAAGTGTTACATCTGGATTTTAAACAGTCTCTAACAATTTTCTTGACTTTTTGAATTATGATTGCATAGGAATTTTGGGGTTATCTCCCCTGGGGATCAGGGTGTGTGTATTTGTTTGCAAAGGAAAAAGCAAATAATTGTATCTAGTTGGCATTGTGGTGTTATTATGCTCCCCAATTATTTGCTGCCTCTCCCTATGAGAGCATTGTAATTCTTCTCCCAATGACATCAAGTTTGGCTGTATGACTTCCTGTGTCCAGTGAAATGTGAATAGAAAGGATGGATGTTACCTCCAAGCAAATTCCTTATGAAACAACACATTTGTATGCTGTGACCATCTGCCCTCTTCCTAGAGACAGGATGTCCCTGAAAAAAAGTGATGCTTCAGACTGACCTGTAGTATAACATAAGAAATAAGTTTTAATCTTAGTCGTCAAAAGACTTGACAATCCTTTGTTTTGAAATATAACCTAGCATGTCGTTTGATAGAATAATGTTGGTCAAGATTGTTGCTTTTACCTTTAGAATACTACATATAATAAGCCTCCAAAAATCTCCTGGAATTCACCTTTTCTCTGCACTTTACTACAGAATTAAAACTATTACTACTAGTTGGCTCTATTCCATATAAATTATGCTTGTTGCTTATGGTTCTGCAATTCTACGGCTTTATAATAAGGTCTATGCTAGTTAGTAATTTCACTTCTGAGGAGTATTTTCTTCTACAGCTGCCAGACTTTGATGATGGTATGATTAATTCTAGATTCTGTAGTTTGAAGTTTTTAAGACTTTGAATGCTTAGAGGCAGTGAGTTGTAGCATCTGCTTATGATTGAATACAAAAAGCAAACAAACCAGGAAAAAAAAAAGAGAGGAAAAATCTTGGAAAAGCTTTTTAGATATTTCACATTGGTATCAGTACATTTGAAAAGAGTTTACCAGATACTTTTCAAAAACAGATTTTTGATTTTTATCTAATACTTTATTTCTCTTCACCACTGCTTTTTATCCCTTCTCCCCTAGAGTGCCCACAATGATTGGCTGTTGATTACAATATTCTTTAGAAAATGCCAAAGAACATTTGGGGTACAAACTTCAGACAGGTTAGTTGACTTATTTAATTTAGCTGAATGTGGAGCAAGTTTTTCTTGACTTGAAAATAATAAGAAACCCAGCATTTTGATACCCTTTACAAAAATGTTTCCTCTCACACAGTAACAGAATACTTAATATCAGGTATTCAGCCAAGGCCAGAGTTTTGAACTAGGTCAGGACAAGAAAAGAAACTGTCAGGTCATAGATATTTGTAACAGTAATTGTGTGAATATTGATCCTTTGCAAATCAAAGCAACTTGAATTGAGCGAAGTTTGAGCAAAGCAGAGGCAGGTTCAGTCAGCTGAAGAATTTTTATGGACTTGAAGATTGTATCCTTTATCTTAAGTCTGTCAAACTGCCTTGAATTGAAGTTTGCTAGCCAAGAAGTTGGCATAGAAAGTAACTAAGCCAAGCTAGTAGAGGTCATTAATTTCTAAAGGTAGTTGATTGACACTAAGCACATCTATTCCTTGAAAAGCTGTTCTCTTAGCATAAGAACATCCCTGGGCAGAGGGCCCCTGTGCAGGTTATGTGGAAATGACAGGTTCTTTGTCTTCTTGTCACATTAGCTAACTGGAGTTAAATACTCAAACTCAAAAGTAGGTTTATTTCTCTCCTCCATCCCCCCCTGTTTTTGGCTGTGGATAGTATTTATAAAACTGGTGTTTTGGACAACTATTAATTGGACAGTTAGAGGCCCTATTCATATAGTTGAGATGGAGCCAATAGCTGTTTTTCAAGAATTTTGGTAAGTCTGTATAGTCAATCCAAAGTTTTTTGACCTTTATAGCAATTCTGCTATTGTTATGAGTTTTGTTTTTAAGCATTAAAAGTGTTTAGTAGAATGATCAGTGCAAAAATTTGGAGTTCTCTTAATGTTGGGGCAAGGACACAAAAGTGATCTCATATACTGGCTTAATTGTAAATTAGGCATGACAAATCTTGAGTTTCCTTTTAACTTGATTAACTAGATCTAAAAATAAAAGATAAGATGGTCTGTCTGGCTGAAAACATAACTTAGAGAAGTGAAGCACATACTTTGTATGCTGGAGGCCCTGGTTAAAACTCCAGAAGTGCAAGGTGTCCCTACTATCACCAAGCATTCCTGGGTAAGAGAGATAAAAAATAAACAAATTGGGGCTGCACTTGCCTTGCATGCAGCCTACCCAGATTCAATCTTCAGCATTTCATGGTCCCCAGTGTACCACCAGAAGTGATTCCTGAATGTCGAGCTAGGTGTAACTGCAAAACATCAAGATAATTAAAAAGAAAAAGTGCTGTCATATTGGTTATGTTATTAATGATCTACCACTTGTATCCTATTTTTGTTCATTTCTCAATAAACACTGAAAACAAGGAATGGAAATGTTAAGTAGGTTCTTTACATAAAATATGCCCATAATGGAGCCGGAGAGATAGCATGGAGGTAAGACGTTTGCCTTTCATGCAAAAGGTCTTTGGTTCGAATCCCGGCATCCCATATGGTCCCCCAAGCCTGCCAGGAGTGATTTCTGAGCGAGGAGCCAGGAGTAACCCCTGAGCGCTGCCGGGTGTGACCCAAAAACAAAAAACAAATATGCGCATAAAAAGATGTGAGAATGTGAATTGACTATGTTCAGATTAAGAAGAACTATCTGAGCAAAAAAAAATAATTAAACTGATTTAAGAGTATGTAAGAGAAATATTATCTAAGAGTTTTTGAAAATGTAGTTCTTGGATCAATATTGTCAGCATCATCATAGAATTTGTTAACAATGTAAAAGCTAGGGACCCTACTAAGCATACTGGATCAGAAGTTTGGCTTTTCAATGTAACATCTTTTAATAAGTCTTCAAGGGAATTCATTATATATTAAAACCTAAAAACCTGCTGATGTAGGGAAAACAAACAAAAAAAAAGTGTTCTTTAAATGGACACTCTTCTGATAATGCCAGCATCTTTTGTTTTTATTTTATACTCTAAAAAAGATTATAACCTTTTAAAAGAAGATGCTATAATATACAATGGACTCAAAGCTAGGTTCTCCAGAGATATTTGATAGATGTGATAAAAATATAATAAGAGGCTTAAGACATTTAATTATTGCTGTCAGTTAACTAAAGGGTCCCAGAAGTTAGTGGACTAAGCAGAAATAAAGTCTGACAAAGTTGTAAGTGCCACCTCTGATTTTATTGATCTTGTCTCTTGGAGCTCCTCTGTAAAGTCTAAATGTCCTCTTACTGGCAATGCCACAGCAGTCATTTATGTCGATGCCACTAATGATCTTTTCTAGCAAGATAAGAGTATGTATGATTTGCTCCAAATTACCTTACTGGGTTTCTGGTTGAAGCCTTTTTGAAAGTATGGGCCCAAGTGATTGCACAGTAAGTAGGGGTTTGCCTTGGAACTGCAAATAGCCTCTGAGTACCACCAATACTAAACACCACCCTCACCACCACCACCAAAATAAAGGAACAGTGACCCGGAGCGATAGCACAGCAGCCAGAGCATTTGACTGACCCAGATTCTATCCCCAGCATCCCATATGGTCTCCCAAGCCTGCCAGGAGTAATTTCTGAGTGCAGAGCTAGAAGTTAACCCCTAAGCACCACCAGGTGTGGCCCAAAGCCAACCCCCCCAAATGTCTGGAAAAAAAACTTATAAAAATTATATCTAAAAGACTTTTATATGACTAAGGCAAATTTATAACTACTGAAATATAGAGAGTTGTAATTAAAAGGTTGAAATTAACATTATATTATATAAATAGCACTATAAAATATATAAAAATTAACATTATTGCAAAATATTTAAAGATGGGAAAATGCCATAACATCATATATTTTATGCATGAAAGTGATTTAATAGCATTGCATGTTTTGTTTTTTTTTTTTTTGACTTACAAATATTGAAAACTGGAGCAATGCCTTGCTTGCATTAGCCTAGAACAGACCGCAGTTTGATTCCTCAGCATCTAATATGGTCCCCCAATAAGGAGCGATTTCTGAGCCCATAGCCAGGAGTAACTCCTGAATGTCACCAAGTGTGACCCAACAAAACAAAAACAAACAAAAATATTGAAAACTATATTTTGCTGGGCCTATGCAAGCAACTGCCACTCTAACAGCATCTTTGCTGTGCTCCTTTGACTCACCCTTAATGAAATAATGCATTATGATCAACTGTGTAAGCAATACTATAGCCTTCAATATGAAAGGAGTTACATAAATTACATATCTATGTTCTTGCAGTACCATCCACAATGGCCAAATCTGGAAACAACCCAAGTGTCCATGAATAGATGTCTGGAAAAAGAAAGGATGGTACATAGACACATTCGAATATTATGAGGCTAGAAGAAAAATATAAAGTCATGAAATTTACTGCTACATGGTGTGGCCTACAAAGTATCATGATGGGCCAGAGAGATAGCATGGAGTAGGGCATTTGCCTTGAATGCAGACGGACAGTGGTTTGAATCCCAGCATCCCATATGGTACCCTGTGCCTGCCAGGAGTGATTTCTGAGCATAGAGCTAGGAGTAACCCCTGGGTGAAATTAGTCAGAGCAAGAAAGACAAACACAGAATAATCTCTCTTATACACAAGGTATAAAGCAATATAATGTTGAATAATGAATAACCCAAAACAGTTGAACCGAGGAATATGAGAACTGATATTCATTATGAAACATGCCACCTGAGGGGTATAGGACAGGAAATGGGCAACAACTGTGATGAAAAGAAGTCTTATCAACTAGGTGGTGGGAGGACAAGGTTCTGAAAGATGGCTATGCGTTATGTATGAAACTATCAATAACAGTGCAGTTCTTACATAAATTTTGTTTTGTTTTGGGGACACACCTGGTGGCTCTATGCACATAAATTACACTAAGTAAACTCGGGGGACCATATGGGATGCCAGGATCGAACCTGGGTTGGCTGCATGCAAGGCCAATGCCCTACCTGGTGTGCTTTCACTCTTTCACTATTTCCCAGCTTCCTCATTTTGACTTTTCGGCCACACCCAATGATGCTCAGGGGTTACTCCTGGCTTGGGGGACCATATGGAACACTGGGGGATTGAGCCACAGTCTGTCATAGGCTAGCATGCGCAAGGCAGGCACCACCACTCCGGCCCCTAACTTATATATTTTAAAAATTGTGCTTCTCTTAAAAGCTGGGAGGCAAATGTAGTGGGGGAAATAAGTGAAGAGAAGTAGACCTGGTAAAAGGATCTATATTGGAACTGCTTATACCTGAAATCCAGTCATGAATAACTTGGTAATTTCATGCTGAATAAATAAAAACGATCCTGCTTGTGGACAGAAATATAGTACAATTGGTAGCATACGTGCCTTTCACTCAGTTGATCGAGATTTGATCCTTTCACCACATATAGTCTCTCTAGTCTACCAAGAGCCAGAAATCAACTCTGGGCACAGCTGCAAAAAAAAAAAAAGAGGGGAGGGGTGGAGTGGAGTGAGCATAGTGTTAAGGCATTTGACTTGCATTTGGTCAGCACAGAACAGACCCTGGTTTGAATCCCTGAGTCCCATATGGTCCCCTGAGCCTGCCAGGACTGTCTTCTGAGTGCAGAGTCAGGAGTAACTCCTGAGCACCACCAGTGTGACCTAAAAAGAAAAAGAAAAAAAAAAGATCCAAAAACAGAAGAAAAGAAAAGTGGGAGGAAGGAAGGGAGGAAGGAAGCAAGGAAGGAATGAAGGAGGGAAGGAAGGAAGGGAGGGAGGGAGGGAAGGAAGAAGAAAGGAGGGCGGGGGGGGGGAAGGAGGAAGCTAAGTGGCAGGTAAGGAGCCACTTGTGATCTGGAAAACTATTTTAACTTAATGTGCAGCAGAAGTAGGAGATAGGGGTAAGAGTTGCCTGTTTCTCCATTACACAATGCTTAATATCTCTGAGAATAACATACGGTGCTAGAAGACTTTTTAAGAATGTTGACAATTGCAACTGAGCAGAACTTCTAGAACCATAAGTAAAGACTCTATCCTAGGCTTCATCCTAAAATCACTAATTACAGATGATTGATTACAACAACCGTGACAGATCAGAACTTCTGGAATGGTAATGAAAGACTCTATGCTGGACTTAGTCCAAGGATCTGTGCAGATATCAAGATCTCTAATCATAGAACATTGATTTGACAATCAGAACTGATCAGAATGTTTCCTGACACCATAGAAAGACCTTGGGGTTCGACATCGAGCATGTCTGGATCCTGTAGTTATTCCCATGACATTATGCTTTAAGGGTAGAAAAACCCTATATCTCTTAGACCAAGGAAATTCCCTTCCTAATTTCCCCAATACTTACTGTGCCTACGCAAAAAAACAACCAATAAACAAACCACAAAGCTTACCACACAAGCTCTCTCACCTTTCTTTTCCTTTTTTTTCTTGTTGTTGTTTAGTTGTTGTTTATTTTGTGTTTTTTATTGTTGTTTATTTGGTTTGGGTTTTTGTTTGTTTTTTTTCTATTCCTTTCTTCTTTTAAATTGATATTAATAATTCCTAGATGGACTCCTTCCGATTTTTTTCTCTCTTTTTTTCTCCAATAGAATCACAGAACTAGAATCATCTTGTTCTGCCTCATAAATTGAGGGGTGGGGGTATGGTTGGTATCTGGAACAAACAGTCACATGAACATTAAGTGAAAATAAAAAATGATCAGATCTAAATACCAAAACCAAAGTCAAGGACAACAGAATCTTGATACCCAATCTACAAGTTATATACAAAAGGACCTGTTACACTAGCAGTCCAGGGAACAAAGAGGCCAGGTATGGAATGCATGCTGAGAACAAGGGTGGAGGAAAGACAACACTGGTGGTAGGAATGGCCCTAGTTCACTATCACTATGTACCTTAAATATAACTGTGAAAGACTTGTAATTTACATTGATCACAATAAAAATTTAAAAAAAAGAATGCTTTGTTATCCATAGTCTTAATTCTAGGAATCTTTTTCAGATCAGCTTCTTCCTCTGCACCCTTTTTTAAACACAGTAGTAACAAAATTGTTTATTGTTGGATTTCATTCATAGCATGTACCCTATTCTTCACCACTGCACCCCTCCCACCACCAAAGATTCCTGTTTCCCTCCCACCCCCACCTATCTCTAGGCTCTAGGACAGGCAATTTCTCTCCCTCTCTCTCTCTCTCTCTCTCTCTCTCTCTCAGGCAATTTCTCTTCTTTTCTTCTTCCTCATCCTCCTCTCCTTCTTTTCTTCTTCTTCCTCTTCCTCCTCCTCCTCTTCTTCTTCTTCCTCCTCCTCCTCTTCCTCCTCTCTTTTTGACACTGCTTTGCATTGTTATTAATGGAGTGGTATCTTGCATGTTATTTTCTTCCCTTTTAGCATTGAGTTCTTGTTGAGAGTGATCAGTGCCAACTCTTGTTGTTTTAGTAGACCCTTCTCTACTTCAGGTACACTCACTCATTGCTTTTTGTGGCGAACTTTTCCACCTGTGCTGTATCTCTTGATCTTTATGTCTATCCTCTCTGGGTGTTATTACCATACTCTCACTTTTTTTTTCTTATATCCCACAAATGAGTGAGATTATTCTATGTCTGTCCCTTTCCCTCTGGCTCATTTCACTCAGCATAATAATCTCCATGTCCATCCATGGAAAAACAAATTTTATTATTTTTCCTAATGGCTATATAGTATTTCATTGTATAAATGTACCACACTTTCTTTAGCCACCCATCTGTTGTCGGACACCTGATTTGTTTTCCAGATTCTGGCTATTGTAAACAGTGCTGCGATGAACATAGGAGTGCAGATGGCATTTTTGCATTGGGTTTTTGTGTTCCTAGGGAATATCTTTAGAGTGGTATTGATAGGCCATGTGGAAGCTCAATTTCTAGCTTTTTGAGGAATAACCATATTGTTTTCCAGAAAGTCTTGGCTAGATGACATTCCCACCAGCAGTGAATGAGAGTTCCTTTCTCCCTATATCCACACCAGCACTGACTGTTCTTGTTCTTTGTGATGTGTGCCAGTCTCTGTGGTGTGAGATGATATCTCGTTGTTTTGATTTGCAACTCTCTGATGATTTAGAATGATGTGGAACATTTTTTCATGTGCCTTTTGGCATCTGTATTTCTCCTTTGAGGAAATGTCTGTTCATTTTTGGATGAGGTTTATTTTTTTTTTTTCCTTGTGAAGTTTAATCAAGTGCCTTGTAAATCTTAGATATTAACCCTTCATCAGATTAGCTTCTTTCTGTCTAGGATAACTTCATCTTTAATTTTGTCAATTGACTTTAACATAATTGTGGCTTTTCATTTTCTTCTGGGTTTTCATTGTTGAATATATTTATAAAAAGCTGCTTTGAGGAGCTATTAGCCAGGCGACCTTTATTCAGTGTGTATTTACTTTAATAGCCATTTGGTCTCATTACCTTTTAATGAGTTTTTTGATAGCAAGTTCCTTAATTAATAAGGCCGTCTTTCAGGTTTCCTCTTCTCTAATTGTTAACATATTTTAGGGCTTTTACACAAATACACTATGCTTAAAGTTTTCGTTTTTATAGCTGGATCACTCAGAAGGAGGAAAATGGAGATGTGGGGACTATTCATTGTGTTTTCTTGAAATATCAATGGTTGAAGAACATTTGTCTTCTAAGTGAAGATTCAGTATAATAAATTTCTTTAATACTAAACTTCCTTTACCATGATTTAATCAGAGTTGATTTCTAACTGTATTAATGTTGATTAAGTCTAATTCACATTAGTATTTGTTTGTTAAAGTTTTCTGTGACCATTTCAAGAAATGGTAATTCTGATTCACATAAATTCAAATAAATTTTTACATATACTTACATAAAAAATTTACTTTTTTGAGTTTTTGGCACTATACTGACAATACAGGAACATTTTATAATGACATATTTATCATTTACATTCATTGAGCTACTTTTCTTTTTTAGACATTGTTTAGGATCCTTTGTAATACATTATTTAATTGCATATGATTTTTACAGGGTTGATAGGATTACCTGTAGCTTTTTAACTAACAAGGAAGCTAAGCCTAACCAAGATTAAGTCATTTTCCTTAAGACCATAAAAGCTATAGGACCAGAATGAATCCTTAGTATGCTCTGAAGTTCTAAATTATTTCAATTTTATACATTTTTTCACTACTACCTCTCTTAATATGAATCCTGGTCCATACTGCATTATTCTGTAATGAGATTAACTAAAGAGCAGGTTAAATTCTTTAAATGAAAACCTTAAATGATTTTCCTTAAAGAGTCCTAAAGTTTCAGTATTCTGAAATAGAGTATTTGATATTGGCAGAGAATAATGAACCAAAGCACCTACAGGATACTTTAGCTAAAAAAAAAAAAAAAAAAAAAAGTGAAAAAGAACTTAAGCTAATGAGGTGTTAGGGAGGAGAAATGCTCTTTTTAGGGTATTGACCAGTTAGGAACTTAGTAATAAGTTGAATGTGGAAGTTAAAAGCAACTGGCTGGCAGACAGTCAGGCGTCTGTACTATTGTGTTTTGTAAACTTTCTCCTGTGGCTGTGGTGTGTTTTTTCCAAGTCCACTTAATTTTTTATGAGGTTTGTAAAGGTCTTGCATAAACAATTGAGATTATAGAGGTTTTCCTGGAAGCTTTGGTTAATATTTTAATACGCTCGGCTTTGTCACATTATTAAATGGCTTATTGGAAAGTTTGAAAGAAACTTCTTTTTTTGCTTTTTCTATTCTCCCCCACCTTTTTTTTTTCCAAAAGAAAATTCTAATAGTTAAATGTCAAAAGGGGGGATGTAGGTTTTAAACGATTCTCTTTTATTTTCGTCTGATTTCTGTCTAGCTTACCTTTGAATTTGTGGATTCAGAGTCTGGGAGGCCTCTACTTAAAATACACTTTAAGTGAAATTACAGATTAGAAGATAGATGTTGAAATTAAGCCAGTGACTGTAAATGTATGTAGTAAGAGTTTGGGAGAAAGGGAGAGGGATTGGATAGGGTCAGAAAACAGGAACTAATACAACTTTGGTGATTACCTCATCATGACCTTTTCCTCATTAATATTTGAATCTGATTCTTTGGCATCTTGGTTTCAATCTGGTGAAATGTCAGACAGGGCCATGACTGAATACCTCAAAGACATTTCTGTGTTAATGAGATGGCTCCTTGGTGTTGACATTTCACCTGAAAACAAGTTGAGGAAAGCAAGGAAGAGTTTTTATTTCTCGTTATGAGAATTTCGGATTCTATGGAGGTCTGAGAGATTTGATTGTTGTTTGTAGAGAACTTTATATTACCTCATTTCAAACTGTAACCACTTGAAAACGTTTTGATGTTGTTGTTGGGGTCTAATGAAGGTCACCCAGCAAGTTCTACCTCTTTTATGACGCCTTTCCTGACTATTTTGGCCTCGTAACCTTTTCTTCTAAAATCATATAGCATTCAGAGTTTATTCTGCTCAATTTAGCACTTAATTACATGTTCTCAGTGATTTGCTTCAGAACAGGAAGTACACTTTCCACTTTTTTGCATTACAGGTTTTTTTTGTTTTACAGAAGAAAGTCATGTGACACTATAAAAGCATAAATGACTAGTAAAATATTATACATTCATAAAATGTTTTCATATTCAGGATAAGAATAAAAATCATCATGATCATAAGACATTTACTAAGTAAATGTTCAATATAAAACTAGTATGGTGGTAAATACTATATAGGATTTTAAACATAGTGGTTATAAGTTTGTTCATACTACAGTTTTTTTTTCCACAGATGACGTTGTTCAGGATTGATTTACAGTCATACAGTATACAACAACCTTCACCAGGACACATTTCCCACCACCAATATCAACAGTTTTCTCTCACCCTCCCTGATGCCCTTGCCACTCACACCCACCCACTTCTATGTGTGTCTTCTTTTCTTTTTATTTTTTACACTTTGACTATATAGGATTTTTAAAAATGTAGCATTCCTACTTTGAAAATGATGAAATAATGCAAAGATAAAATCGGTGTTCAAGTCATTAAATTCATTTTATATTTTGATTTTCATGCAGAGACATCTGTAATTTCTCTGTTCACTTTTAGTTTACGTTCTTTTGTTTCTGCTCTGATACCATATCTTTGTCTATGATGGTAAAACACATAAGCTAAGGTATTTGTTTGCTGTGGTTTTGCATTGGGCATGTCTTGGTTAATTGGTTTACCCTTTATCTTTGATCATAAATTTGAGTTTAAGGGGTCGGGCGGTGGCGCTGGAGATAAGGTGCCTGCGCTAACCTAGGACGGACCGAGGTTCGATCCCCCGGTTCCCCATATGGTCACTGCCAGGAGTGACTTCTGAGCGAATAGCCAGGAGTAACCCTTGAGCGTCACCAGGTGTGGCCCAAAAAAAACCAAAAAAAATTTTTTTGAGTTTAAAAGATAAATGTTTGTTACTTTTATTAAAGTAAAAAGGTTTGCCTAATGGATCATAGAAACCAATACTGGTAGTATAAAATTATTGACCAGATAGAAATTCTTTAATTCGGGCCCCAGGAGGTAGCATGGAGGTAGGGCGTTTGCCTTTCATGCAAAAGATCATCGGTTCGAATCCCAGTGCCCCATATGGTCCCCCGTGCCTGCCAGGAGCGATTTCTGAGCATGGAGCCAGGAGTAACTCCTGAGCGCTGCCGGGTGTGACCCAAAAACAAACAAAAAAAAAAACAAAAAAAAAAAAAGAAATTCTTTAATTGGCTATTACAATTTTTTTTCTATTAGGGTTGAAAGATAACTGAAAGGGTTGAGTATTTAATTTACATGCAGGTAGCCTGGGTTTGATCATTGGCATCACATGGTTCCTTGCTTACTGCCTGGAGTAGTTCCTGAGTACTGTGGATTTACCCTCCCCCCTTAAAATGGAACATTTATAAAATATTTTAATATATTTTATTGTGATGCCATAGCTGGTATTAGACTTACCTTCATAAACAGCCATAAAAACTGGATAAAATAGGGGCCAGAGCGATAGCGCAAGCGGTAGAGTGTTTGCCTTGCATGCCCTAACCTAGGACGAACCTTGGGTTGATTCCCCTGGTGTCCCATATGGTCCCCTAAGCCAGGAGTGATTTATGAGTGCATGCCCAGGAGTAAACCCTGAGCATCACTGGGTGTGGCCCAAAAACAAACAAAAAAAGAGAAAGGAAGGAAGGAAGGAAGGAAGGAAGGAAGGAAGGAAGGAAGGAAGGAAGGAAGGAAGGAAGGAAGGAAGGAAGGAAGGAAGGATAAAATATAAAATTGAGCATTGTCTCAAGAAGGATGGTATAATAGGCATTTAATAAGAATAAATTCAGAAGAGCAGAATACAATAAAAGAAAGAATAACAGGAAGAAATTTATTCCCTCCCTCAAAGTTTTTAAAGTTTATTTGGGTGCAGAGTAAATAGTACAGTGGGATGGGTGCTTGCCTTGCATGTAGCCGACCTTCATTCACATCATATGCTTCCCAGTACACAGCCAGGAGTGATCCCTAAGACTAGAGCCAGGAGTAAGCTCTGATCACAATCAGATGTGACCCAAAAACTCAAAAAAAAAAAAAAGTTAATTTGGTCCTTGAGTTCTTGGCTAGCTTCTATATTATACATAAACAAAACTTTAGAGCAGTTTAATGAAATATTGATAACTGAGCAGATAATTTAGAAGTTGTACAATATGAAAGATGGGGGTGTATAAAGAGATCTGACAACACCCTAATCTATTACCTCATTAAAACCATTTTTATAACTTAAGGACACAATCCAAAGAGTAAGGGGATAAAATGAATCCACGATATCTTAAATTATAAGTCTAAGAAAATCAAAGTTATCCACCAATAATTTTGTTTTTGTTTTAGATTTGGGGCCACACTGAGGAGTGTCTATGGGGCTACTCACAGCTCTATACTTGAGCATCACTTCTAATAGTGCTTGGGGACCATGTAAATAGTGCTTGGGGACCATGTAATAATATTTTCACTGCCAGTCTGAATAGAACTTTAACTGTTAAAGAATATAAGATCTAGAGCCTTTACATCTTACCTGTAGTATAGGCTATGTAAAACAAAGTTTATTTTTTGTTTGTTTTTGGGTGCTGCACCTAGTGGTGCTCAGGGGTTTTATGGGATGCTGGGGATTGAACGCTGGTTGGTTGTGTGCAAGGCAAATGCCTAACCACAGTGCTGTCATTCCAGCCCCTATTCTTTTATTTAATGTTCTTTTTTTTTTTTTTTTGATTAAGACACCATGAATTACAAAGTTTTTCGTAACAGTGTTTTAGGCATTCAGTGTTTCAGCACCAATCGAAGTATCAACTTTCCCTCACAAATCCTCCCAATTTTCCTTTCATCTCCCAGCTTGCCTCCTTAACCAGCATTTCTTTTTAGTTTTGGGGCCACACCCAGTGGCGCTCAAGGGTTACTCATGGCTTGGGAGACCAAATGGGATACCATGGATTGAGCCTAGATCTATCCTGGGCAGCATAGCGAGTTTGGGACTCATGCTTTCAATACTGTTGATATAGTGACTTATTATATATTGTATTACATATTACATATAATTATACATACATTATATTATATATTATACATTTATAAAATATGTACATTATGTAATGTGTATATGATTAGACATACATTATATTATATATTATACATTTATAAAATATGTACATTATGTAATGTGTATATGATTAGACATACATTATATAATGTATATGTCATATATTACACATCTTCACCACTAATATTCCTGAGGTCTTTGCCCCTGTCACCCTCTGCCTGCCTCTTCTTTTTTTTTTTTTTTTTTTTTTTTT
>PVKC010000909.1:0-31112 GCA_004027635.1 Crocidura indochinensis | reverse complement strand
CCCATGCCTTGTATTCCCTGTCTTGTTATTCTTTGGAACACAGAGAAGTGAAATCATTCATTATTTGTCCTTCTTTTGACTTAATTCACTTGTCATGATATCTTCCATGTCTCAACCAAGTTTAGAAATCGGTTGAAATATCCCAAGTTAGAAATTGTGGGATTTTATCATTCCCTGAAGCTGCATAGTATTCCATCTTGATGTCATACTGCACCTTCACTATCCACTAATTATTATTGAGCCTCCAGGGCTGATTCCACAAGGCTGATCCTAACTATTGTATTAAACACTTCAATGAATAATGATGCATATATATCCTTTTGAATCAGTGTTTTGTGTTCTGGTGCAATACCAAGAAGTGAAATTCCTGGGTGTATTGACATGTCTATTTTTTTCTGAAAACTTTATTGTTTCTCAAAAGGATTTTCGAGAACTTTATTGTTTTTCATAAGAATTGAACCAGACAACATTCTTACGAGTAGTGAATAAATTCCTTTTCACTACATCTCTGCCAACACAGATGGTTTCTTATTTTGTTTTGTTTTTTTTTCTTAATATGTGCCACTTTTACTGGTTTGAGATGATATCTAATTATTGTCTTGTTTGGGGCTTCTCTGATAAGTGGTGGTAAGCATTTTTCATTTGCCTATTCACTATATCTATTCACTATATCTTCAGAGAAGTGTCTATTCTGTTCCTCTTCCATTTTTGATAGGATTTTAGATTTTTGTTTCTGATTTTCTGAGTACTATATATATAGAATATTTTCATCCAATCTCTCCCACTTATTTGGTGTCTTGCAATCTTAGTCCTGTTTCTTTAGACATGCAGAAATTCTTTAATTTGATGTAGTGTGTTTACTTTATTGTCACATTTTAATGGAATTATTACCTTAAGAAAAATCTTTGTGGTGAGCTTCATGTCATGAGCTGGACCTTCCAGCCCTCTTCTCTTTTGTCTCTGAGAATTATTGTGAAAATGTCTTTTATTTTTCTTAAAATCCATAGATGAGTGAGACTATTCACCACAAGAGTGATGAGTACAGTTAGAGAAATAACTATATTGAGAACTATCATAACAATGTAAATGAATGAGGGAAGTAGAAAGCCTGTCTAGAGCACAGGTGGGGGTGGTATGGGGAGGAGGGAGATTTGGGACACTGGTGTTGGAAATGTTGCACTGATGAAGGGGAATGTTCTTTACATGACTGAAATCCAACTGCAATCATAGTATTTAAATAAAGATATTAAAAAAAATTCTTTAAAGTCTAAAGCTTAGAGCATACTGCCTATATTTTTCTCAGTGTATTTTATTGATTCTGGTCTTATTTCAAGGTCATTGAATTGACTTTTGTTCAAGGTGAGTGATGTGGTTCTAACTGCTTTTTCTTCTTCTTTTTTTTAAACAGTTTTCCCAGTACTCATTTGTTGAAGAGATTATCTTTACTCCACTTCCGTACCAAGCTCCTTTGTCAATTATTTGACTATAGAATTGGGGCTTTGTATTTAGGTACTCAGTTCTATTGGATTAACTAGCCTAATTGGTTCTGTCCTCATTCCATTACCATGCCGTTTTACATAGAAAAAAAAAAGACATTGACTTATCATCAAAAGCTTACAATATCCCAGACAAGGATAGCAGTATAGAGACAACATGTTTATATTAACAAATATTTTGTTTTGTTTTGGGGCCACACCTGGGGTACTCATGGGTTACTTCTGGTTTTGTACTCAGGAATTACTCCTGGTAGTTCACAGGGGACCATATGAAATACCAGTGATTGAGACTGTGTTGGCAGCTTGCAAGGCAAATGCTCAACCTGCTATACTATTTTCTAGCCCTGAGCAAATAAGAATTTTAAATTAGAATTAATTTGTTAAAAGAGTCAGAGGACAGAATGAAAATAATATATAACAAAACAGATTATCTGAATTGATGTTAAAGAATAAAATATACATTCTAGGGACCGGAGAGATAGCATGGAGGTAAGGCGTTTGCCTTTCATTCAGAAGGTCATTGGTTCGAATCCCAGCATCCTATATGATCACCCGGACCTGCTAGGAGCGATTTCTGAGCGTGAAGCCAGGAGTAACTCCTGAGCACTGTAAATATATATATATATATATATATATATGTATATATATACATACATATACATATATACATTCTAGAATACAAGAATACAGAATCTATAATAAAACATTAGATAAAATTTTAATAATTTAACATAATTTAACAAACTAAGCACAGCATGAGATCATAAACAAATTTTAGAAAATAGTTGATTATCCATTTAGAAAATTACTATTGGGTTTGGTATCAAAAAAGTGGTCCTGGCACTGCTTAAGGCTTATTCAGACTTTATGCTCAGGGATCACTCCTGGGTCCATATGCAGTGTTAGGGATTAAACTGTGGTCAGTTACTTGTAAGCCAGTACCTTAGCCCCTATACTGTCTTTCTGGACCTAGAAAATTTATTTTTTAATTTTAAAATTAAAAATGCATACATACACATATCCTTGGAGATCCAGAAGTTGAGGACTGAATAAGACTGATATAGAAATAATAATTTTAAAAAAATGCTTGAGAATTTTTTATTTCTGAGAAAATGCAAGTTCATTTTTGCTCAAGACCTGATCATTTTTTTTCCTTTTTCTCATGCTTCTAATTTGTAGGGCAGTCCCAGAACATTTGTTTAACTCTCGTTTGCATTGTGTTGCTGCACTCTCATCTTTCATTGTTGAAAAGGTGTAGGGCTTCTCACACCTTTGATCTGACTTTATGACTTATATTAGGCATTTATATTAGGCATAGCCTGACAACTTTATGGCTTCTTGGTGATGCTTCGATTGCCTCTTTCATAACTTTCCTATTTCTCTCCTATACTCTCTGACTTAAGTATTTTAATTTGTTGTCTGAAATCACCCAAGTATGAATGTTAAGAACATACAACTAGAAGCCATACGATTATGGATATTTTTCTTTTTTTTAATATAAAATCTTTATTTAAGCACCATGATTATAAGCATGATTGTAGTTTTATTTCTGTCATAAGCAGAATACCCTCCCTTAACCAGTACAACATTCTCACCACCAATATTCCTCCCTCCTTCCCCACTCCTGCCTGTATTCAAGACAAGCATTCTACTTTTCTCACTCATTAAGATTGCCACGATAGGGGCCAGAGAGATAGCATGGAGGTAAGGGCATTTGCCTTGCATGCAGAAGGACGGTGGTTTGAATCCCATCATCCCATATGGTCCCCTGAGACTTCAGGAGTGATTTCTGAGCATAGAGCCAGGAGTAACCCCTGAGCGCTGCTGGGTGTGACCCAAACCCCCACCCCCCCAAAATAGATTGTTATAATAGCTGTTAAGGTAGTTATTTCCCTAACTGCACTCACCACTCTTTGTGGTGAGCTTTATGGAGATTATGGGCATTTTATATTTGTTATATGTGTTTTTAGTTTAGTCATCGTATTGAACATTAGTAATGGTGGAGAGAGACTAAGGAATCACATACTACCTTTAATATTTAGTTGTACTTAAATGTATTAGGTAGGTTTCTTTTGAGGGAGAACACCTAGATAATGTTCAGGGACTACTCTTGACTCTGCACACAGGAATCACTCTTGGCAGTGCTTGGGGGATCAAATGGGATGCCAGAGATTGGACTAACGTCAGCTGTGTGCAAGCCAAATGCCCTATTCTCTGTACTATGTGTTTTCCTTATAGTCAAACCATTTTATAATACAAAGGAAAAAGGCTTTACTAACTAATTTGAAAACTAGGACTTTTAAAACATGTATTATCCTGTCAGGAGAGAAAAAGAGAGAAAAGAAGTAGATATTTTCTTTTTTTTTTTTTTTTTTTTTTTTGGTTTTTGGGCCACACCCGGTGACACTCAGGAGTTACTCCTGGCTATTCGCTCAGAAGTCGCTCCTGGCAGGCACGGGGGACCATATGGGGAACCAGGGATCGAACCGTGGTCCATCCTAGGTTAGCGCAGGCATCTTATCTCCAGCGCGACCGCCCGGCCCCCAGAAGTAGGTATTTTCTATGTAATGTATAACTTAGAATTGGAACTGAAATGTAATTTGCCAAATGTAAAGTATTTGAATCTTTTAAAGGAGGTGATAAAAAATACATACCTTTATGCTTAATATATTTTCAAAGTTAAAATTGTGTTCTTTAACATTGGTGTTAGGTTTCTAAAATGATAAAAATCTTTCAGGAAACTTGCTATACCATATTTTTCTCTCTTTTAGTGGGAGGGATTGAGCCACACCAGTAGAAGTTAGGGACTAGTCCTGGCTCTTTCCTCATGAGTGAACCCAGTGGTATTCAGTGGGGCTTTATACCATGTCTGGTATTTAAAACAGTTTCAGTGGAATGCAAGACACTTTACCACCTCACCTCTCTTTTTAGCACCCAAGCTTTTTATCTTATATGTGTTAAATGATAAGACAGAAAATAGTATGATTTCTAATTAAGTTGTAGATTGTGGTATATACATTTGCCTTTTAATAATTATGTGAGTTTTGGAAGAAAAAATTTGAAATTTATTCTCAATAAAAATACTCTTTAAGTTTTATTAATTTTGAATACTGTTTATTATTGATTTAGGAAAATGTTTCTTAAAATAGCTTAACTTTCTGAATTTTCACTTAAAAGTTATACCACCATACTGATGGTGATGGAGCTAATATTGAAGATGATTGCTCTCAAGTTGAAGGTTATTTGAGTTTGGATATATCATGAAAGAAACCTAAGGATATTGATAATTTAAGAAATAAACTAATTTTTGTTAAAATTTCCATTTGAATCTACTAACATAGTTTACACTCTTGCATTTCAGGGAAAGGTGGCCCAGACAGCATGCATGTCAGCTTGCAAGCATTTAGCCACATCCTTAATGCAGCTTTTACTGGAAGCTGAAGTACGGCAGCTTACTTTGGGAGCACTACAGCAGTTCAACCTGGATGTCAGAGAATGTGAACGTAAGACAGTGCTTGTTTGTTTCACCTTCATGCGTGCAGTCTCACACAGCTCTTCCTGATTGTATCAAAGAATATTTAAATGAGGGAGATCACTTATAGAATATTGAAAAATAAAATCTATAGCAATTTGAACCCTCCAGGCCCCCTAAGTTCATATATGGAATGAAAATATAGCCACAAGGAAGTTTTAATATTAAAAAGGGACATAAAGTAGATATGCATTTAAGAGTCAATAAAGAAAATATGATTAGTCTAAAGACTTAAATGTATATATATATATATATGCTATTGCCAGCTATTTCTTTTTTGTTATTTTTTTTAGCTAATTTTACATCTTTTCTGCAATCTTTTAGTATCTGAAGAACTTGTGGTATGTGCATTTGTCAATCAGCAATGCTTTAAATTATAGGAAACAAAGTTTTAAACTTATTTTGGTGGGGGAGACACAGCTGGTGATGATCAGATCTTATTCCTGGATCTCCTGATAAGACTCAGGGGACCATATGGGATCAAACTCTGGTCCGCTTCATGCCAGACAAATACCCTGTCCACTAAGCTACCACAGCGGTATTTGATAGTTAGAAATTAGGATTTTATTAGGTAGGCTTCTTCTATTTTGTTTTTGAGCCACAGTGGGCTGCATTCAGGGTTTAGTTTTGGCTCTGCACTAAGTACTCCTCATGATGCTTAGAAAACCATATGGAGTACTGGGAATTGAACCTGGGTCTGCTGCATATCTCCCCAGCTTCAATTTAAAAGGAAATGATTAATAGAGACTCCTAGATCCAGCCATCACAGAGGAATAGGTTATCAAAACCACCTTCCTGCCATAAGCATCTGAAAATTAGATTAACCATGTGAAGCAACTTTTTCATGTATAGGGTTAGCAGTAGGCTGTAATCCTTCAGAGATTAGATTTATAAAAGATACAAGTCTTGGAAAATTCTCAAAATAGCATGGGAAAATAGAGCCTAAATAAAGCAGGCAAAATTAAAAAAAAAAAGAGAGAGAGAAAGAGAGAGATTGAGATAATTGGAAAGTCAAGCAGGAAGTTTGTCAAGTAAGGTACTGGAGAAAGGCACTGTCGAATGAAACAGCTTGAAGGGCTAGCCAATTTCAAGTCAAAGTGTTAAGAAACTTAGAGTAAGACCACTGAGAATATCCTAGCTGAATAGTAATGTCAGAGGTCAGAGTACCAGAGAAAAAGAAAATTCTGAAGGATCTGATGAGAGATAAACATTTTATGCCAAAGGTGTGGACCTAAAAGTACTACTCAAGATTCTAGAGTCTTGAGAGTCTTAACAGAATATACTAACGAACAGTTCTTGTTAAGATAAAGATTTTTTGTCCCTAAAGTCTCAATAGACTTTGCTTTTTTGGGTTTTTGTTTGATTTTGTATTTAGGAGTTACTTCTGGTTCTTTGCTAAGATATCACTTTTGGTGGGACTCAGGGGACCTTATGGATAACAGGGATTGACCCTGGGTTTGGCATGTGCAAGGCTAGTACCTTACCTGCTTATTTCTCTGGATCCCCTCAATAGACTTTGAAACAAGAGGACCACAGAAAGAATTTTAGAGTCTCAGTCCTATAACTTCCACATTTCATAGCGTAAAACTAAAATTTGACATGCAAATAAATCAGAAAATGTAGCCCATATTTAGAAGAAAGTGTCTATGAAAGAAAACAAAGGTTCTAGAAATAGACTTCTTATAATATAAAATGTTGAATATAGCAGATGGACCTTTAGAAAACTAAGTATACATTTATTAATTCAGAAGACCAGATGAATATAATGTGTGACTATAGATAGAATATTGTCCAGTTTTAATAGAAAGTACCAAGGAGGGAAAGAGGAAGAAGAAAGGATTTAAAAACACTTAAATACACTAAAATAACATAAGCAAAAAAAAAAAGTTAAGTATTGCTAATATCAGAAATACTGTAATCAGAAGATAGTATAGCATCTTTTATTTTCAGGGTGGGGATGAAATCCTGTAAACCTAAAATTCTGTAATATGGAAAAAAATTCCTTTAAAATGAAGAGAAATCAGGGACCTGTACCACAACATCTGTGAAAAAGCAAGTTTTCAAATGAAAAGGAAATGATACTAAATGTCAGCTCAGAATTGTGGATCTGAGTGCATTGTTCAAAGATGTCTACATTTTATTTTCCTACCTTGTAACCATCTTATTATGAAATAACATAATTCTCCCCTTGAATCAGGCTACTTTTGTAGCCTGATTATAACCAATAGAATATGGCAGCAGTGACCTTTTATGGCTAGATCATAAACAAAAAATGCATGTCCCCCTACCCAAGGGCTCCCATATTGTGAAGAAGCTGAATCCCAGATAATGGAGAGACCACACAGGAAAGTCCTGATACTTAACATTTAAGATTTTATGCCATTGTATTCATTTTACTTGAAATTAGATCTTTTTTTTTTTAAAACTGGCTTTATGAATGTAGGATAGACTGGAGGATAGTACAATGAATAGGTAGGATTCTTGCCTTACATGTGGCCAATCAGGTTTGATCCTTGACACCACATATAGGGACCCCCCCCACAACACTGCCAGAAATTAACATTGAATACAGAGCCAGGTGTGAGCCCTATACCCCCACTTCCCACCAACAAAAGAATATAAGATAGTGTTTTGTTTTGTTTTGTTTTGTTCTTTTGTCTTATTTAACCCCAAGTCTAAAGCTGTGACCTTTGATTTGCCCATGCCTCACTTTTTGGTGTTCTTTCAACTCTAACTGATAGGAAAATAAAATCTGTATGTCCACTTGTATCAGAGCTCCACAAATCTTTTTACCCATTTCTGGTGGTCCTTTTCCAGCCTTTGGTAGTTGCTACCCATACATTGTTGGGATTAAGCTTCATCTTTAAGGATACCCTTCCTACATAGTTTTTCTGAGTGCTTAAATATTTTACAATTGCTTCTTCTCCAGTTCTTAGCCCTGCAAATACTAGATGTTTTGGAATTCTGGACTATAACCTGTTACTGTTCAGTTCAGATAACATGTTTTATCTGAGTTGTTTCCCTTTGACTGTTTTCTAGCACAGCCTGAAACTCTTTTGAGCTGCTTTCCTGATAGATTTTCTGCCTTTCAGAGAGCACAGTCCTGCATTGTTTGTTGCTCTATATCAAAAGATTTCCTTAAAATCTTTTGTCCACTCTATTATCTTTTTTTGTTTTATTTATTTTTTTTTGATGAGGAGATGAATTTCCTTACAATTACTCCATCAGTACATGACCAGTAATAGAATACACAGTCTTCTTCAAGGCTTATTTTAAAGTTTTGGTTCAAGGTATGGCTTTATCTGTGAAAATATTTTTGTTTGTGTATGTGTGGGGGGGACAACAGAAAGAAAATTAAAATCATAATTCATTTAGAAAGAAAGACGATTTTAGAAATTATATCCAAATATGATGATACCATCTAGCAATCACATAGTTATTTGTTGAAGTTACCCACCAGATCCCTTGCTTGTAGTTAGCCATAATTATATTTGCATACCTCTGTCTTAACTAGTTATATACTAGGAGAATGAAAAGAAGGATTGTCTGGACAGTTGAAGATTGCTTCTTAAAACTTTGTATGAAGTTACCCTGGCTGAATTCTGCTATAAAGAAAAGGGCTTTGGAGTTAGGAATACCACTGGTTAAATACAAAATTTGTTGAAAAATTATGAGTAACTACAATTTTGATCAAGCTAAGATAAGTAAAATATATATATAAGTAAGTTATATATATACATATATATATATATATATATATATATATATGGCTTGAAGACCAGGTGTGATGGAATGAGAGAAGTGCTGATGATTAAGGTAAATGCCCATTGTGATGGTTTGCTTCTGAAATACATTTTATGTCCCTTACCATGGAAAACTAGGCAGCTTCTACTTAAGAAGATTATTGGCATTAGTTCTTTAACAGGAAAAAGACAGCTTTTAATGTAAACTAAGAAGTAAGGAGTTAATAAAAAGAAACTGGGGTCAAACAGTTCATTAGGCCGATGAAAGGAATCCCAAAGAGTCATTCTCTTATCTGAAAAGCCATTTGGTATTTGTCATTGATTTTCAGACCAAGGAGCAGGTTGAAACTTGCATTTGTAGGGTGTGACAGAGGCCCCAATAACCGTGTTCCTACTGTAAATTTTCTCTACACATTATGTGGAGCTTCTAAAATTCATTGATTTATAATATAATCTTTCACTTCTGATTGACAGTAATTTGTCTGTCAAGAAAGTTTCTATGGACATTTGTTTTACTTTAAAAGAAAATTCTGTCTTTTTCTATACCATCCCCCTCATTTTTTTCTTTAGATGCTCAGTGGTCTATAAAAAAATCTTGCAGAAATGATACATAAGATTCAAGGAACTATACAGAGGCGTATAAAAGCGGTCCCAAATGACAAGATAATTAACACTTACATCTTTCTACCCAGTAGTGCGCATATGAGGCATTTTCCCCTATTGTCTGTAGTCCTTGGAAGAACTGTATATGTCCTGAAAGAAATCAAACTTTGGACAAAATAGAATTTGAATATATCTGGCATGTTTGAGGCCGGGCTCTTTATGAGATTCCAAATGGAGAACCATATTATATGCTTTCCAAGATAATGAAATATATAGCACATATAGTCATTAAGAAAAAAGATATTTTAGAGTCTGCCTAGTCAGATGTAATCAAGTCACCATTACTTTTGGTGTGATCATGTGTAAATTTGTTAACCTCTCACCGTTCCTTTATTATATAGACATCTAATAGTACTATTACAGAGATGTAGTGAGAACAAAATGAAAACATTTGTGAAAGAATTTTATTTTATGACTAGTAAGGTAATACATCATCAATAAATAATAGTTTTCCCTATTATAATTGGCAGCATCAATGGTAGTTAATAAAAAACCAACCACTTCAGATCTTTTGTAGACTGCTCAAGCTGTCTATTGTATGTTAATCAGTTGGTTTGAAGAAGGCCTTTTAGTTAGTATAAACCATTAGAGTGTGCTTTTTGTCTATTAAACTTCCATCATTGTCCAAAAAGACATAACCCAGAACTAAATGGTTTTCTAATTCTCATTTTAAATGCTTTTTCCAGTTATTAATTACTTTGGTCAGTTTATAAAAGATACATCTATTAATTAGGGTACTATTGCCTAACAGAAATATTATTATTACTACTGACTGATCACCAAAACAAATATATTTATGGTAAAAGTTTTTAGGAGTTTAAGAGATATGAAAAAAAGTAAATTTACCTTGAAGAAAATTAATTCAAAAGAGGCAGACAGAAGTAACACAAGGGTAGAAGACCTTTGACACTTTGGTGGTGGGAAAGGTGCAATAGCTTTTCATAATGAAAGCAGAAACTCGATGACTTATGTTGAGTTTTTTGATGAAGATGACAGTGATATCTGAATATTGCTGTCCTGCAGGGGTTTAATCTTGCTTCTCCATATGTTTGTAGCTCTTATATTTGATTTTGAGTATGAGAGCTATGACCCTGGCAGAGAAACTGGCTTTTAACACCAGCCAATCTTGATAGCCTAATACTTGCCTGCTTGATCAGGCTTGAGCCATCGTGACATTCCTGCACTACCAGGTTCAGACTGAGCCTAATTGGAATTTTTCTAAGCTTTCTACTTGTCTATTCTGAAGCAGGTATCTAGAACAACTCAACTGTTTATTCTTAGTCTTAAAATCAGTTATTTGTTCATTTATTTAGTAAACCTGTGTATAGAATTTCTTCTCTGTACCTCTTGAAGGATAGGGATTAAATAGGAAATGATTTTTTTTTTTTTTTGGTTTTTGGGTCACACCCGGCAGTGCTCAGGGGTTACTCCTGGCTCCATGCTCAGAAATCGCTCCCGGCAGCCACGGGGGACTATATGGGGCACCGGGATTCGAACTGATGACCTTTTGCATGAAAGGCAAACGCCTTACCTCCATGCTATCTCCCAGGCCCCAGGAAATGATTTTTATTCTATTCTATTTTGGCAGGGTTTAGTGGTTTGGCCACACCTAGCTATGCTTAGGGATCATTCCTGGCCAAACTTAGGGGATCATATGCTATATAAAAGGCAAGCACTTTGCCTCTATTCAATCTCTCCACCCAGATACTATGAATTTATATAGGTGGCTTTATTAGATTTGTGTTTTTAGATGAAATTCTGCATTTTAATGGTAGTCTCAGGTCAGTTGTAAGATTGAAATTTGTGACAGAGATCATTTGGAAAGTTAGACATAATCCCGTATGACAATTCAAGCCATGGAAGTGAATCAGTTCATTTAACCTGCCTGAATCATCAATAAACTAGACACACTGATCCTTGCCATATTTGACTCACATTATTGTTAGGAAAATCAATCAGACAGCATGTAAAATTTACTTTACACCATGAAAATGATATTTTTGCCTTTATGCCTTTATATATGTTTTTCCTATTTCCTCCCTCCTTTCTCCTTTCCATTTTTATATGGTTAACCTGAAATATTTTTAGTTTTCACTTACCTTCTAAGTTTCCTAAATTATTCTGATGAATGACATATTAAAAATATTGCATAATTAAGTGACACCTGAGAGTATATTAATTGCAAGGAAATGTAACAGAAATGCATTAAAATATTTAATCGTAAAATCATTTTTCAAGACCTAGCAGAATTTTTTTTTGCCTAGTAAATTGGATTCTTTAACATTATTATTGTTGAAGAGAATGTTGATGTATTCTCAGTTCATTAATGATCCAGTTAATCTAGTTTTGGTTACTCATTTGAAAAGAAACTATACCTCCAACATCTTCCATTTCTTCATCCTTACCACAACTCTCACAGATGAATGAGTTAAAATGCCACAATTTGTCAAAACTCAAGATTGAGAAAAACATCATCAGATCTCACTGAGCATCAAATGATACATTAAAGGCTAACACACCATCACATGAGATTCATAAAGTCCCCACTCTCACTGAAAGATCACATAACTTCCTGCATCGCTAAAGGATTTGCTTGAGCTCTTACATCAGTAACTAGTAGCTGTTATAAAGTTTGAACATCTCCATCTTTTTGTACATATTCACTAAATCTATGGCTACATGTTCCTTAGTATAGCAGGTTCTCCTCTGACTCAGCTATTTTAGTGACCAGGCAAATCTTATGGGGCTTGTTTACAGTTTGCCATTGGGGCAGCTCCGCTAAATAATGTTCTCTCTGACCCTTAATTTTGATAGCTTTTATGTGAGATTACTATACTCTTTTCGATTTGTTTGTCTGTAGACCTTGACTCTACAATTCCATAGGTAATTATCTACCTTTGGTCACTGAAATGGAGTCTCTCGAGGGGCTCAGACATCCCTTTGCCAATCTCTTCCTGATGTGTATGGGAGAGAGAAGTATCTTCAGGACTCTGTTGAGGAACATAAGGAAGGCACATGTGACAGATTCAAACAATCATTCTTCTCTTGCAGCCTTTGAAGTTTATGTTATGCAAAGAGAGTTTTGGTCCTTACATAACAAGGCAGCCAGTCCTTAACCTGTATTTATATCAGCCACTGACAATCTATTAAAATATCTTCTATCTAGTTCATTAAGCTAAGCCTCTACTGTAAGATATTTTGTTTGTTTGTTTGTTTTTGTTTTTTGTTTTTTGTTTGTTTTTGGGTCACACCCGGCAGTGCTCAGGGGTTACTCCTGGCTCCATGCTCAGAAATTGCTCCTGGCAGGCATGGGGGACCATATGGGGCACCGGGATTCGAACTGATGACCTTTTGCATGAAAGGCAGACGCCTTACCTCCATTCTATCTCCCAAGCCCCTATAAGATGTTTTTTAATAAATAGTTTGTCAATTAGAATTGTTGAGTTACCTTGTACACGTTTTGCAGTTTTTGTTGAGCTTTCTTAGGAAACTCCTATGTTTTCTTCTGACTGCAGTTCTTTTCTTCTCTACTCTTACTTTGTTTATAGCCCTTGAATTCATCTTGTGTGTTCAGTCTCAACCTTTTATACTGTAATTTTTTTTGTTTTTCCACAAATTTATTTATAATTTATCATCATACATGTTTGATTTGTGTATCTATTTTGTATACTTTATATATATCCAGGTTCACATATAAATTTGGTTTAAAGGAACCTCAAGTGGAAAAACTTAAAGAAGTTGTGATTTAGATCTGAGTTAAGGTTCAATAAGAAACTGGAGCACAGTAGTCCTAACAGCTATTCTCCCCAGGAAAGGTTGAGGTAATGGAAGCTTCAGGATGAGGTTGAGGTCAACAGTATGTCTCAGTGCATATACCAAGGAAAAAAGAAGACAGCTAGTACTTATCAGCTTATTTACTTGATACTTCTTTATTCGATACTTCTCTCACGGTGCTATTCAGTTACAGACTAGGGTTATTGCTATTGAACATCACTAAGATTTGTCTTTATTTGGGTTCTTGATCTCCACATTATAACAAAGGACAGAGTTAGCCCTATTTTCCTTGTAGACTGCCCAGTGTTGTTAAAAGCTCTGACGTGACACATATTCTTCAATTTCTTTAAATTGATCAGTGGTGGCACAATCTAGTCTTTTAAAATGCCATTCTCAATGGGAACTTGTTCCCAGGTGACTAAGATAATACCTTAATTATGAGTCCGGCTGCCTCAGTCTGAAAACTGTCGACTTCCCATCCTGGGAAATGAAGTAAGGTCTCATTGTCCTTTTCTTTCTCCTACCTTCAACTATTAATTCTAAAATTCTACTTTTTTTGCTAGCTTGACCCCTAATAGCTTTTCTTAATTAGACTGTGTGTATTTTCATGGGCCAGAGAGATTACACAGCACATGATATTGCAACCAAGACAGATTTTCAGACCAGTGGGTCAAAAGAGACTATCCAGTGACAAACCTCCAAATATATGGTCAATTAATCTTTGACAAAAACACCCAAGAACTTGACATGGAATATAGGCAGTCTCTTCAAAAATAAATGGTGGTGGGAGAATTGGATAACTATGTGTTATCGAATTAACAATTGATCCATATCTCACAACCTTACAGAGAAGTCAATTCAAAGTGAATTAAAGACCTTGAGATTAGACCTGAATCCATAAAGTTCATTGAGGATAACACTCCAAATTTAGACCTCAATGAAGTCTTCAATGATAGGATGCCAGTGGGCTGTAGAATCAAATCTGAATAAATGGTAATACATCAAACTACAAAGTTTCTGTATGGCAGAAGAAACACAGACTAAAATTAAAAGACAACTCACTAAGTGGGATAAAATATTTGCATTCAACGTATCACATAAAGGGTTGCTATCTAGGATATGCAAAGTACTCACAAAGGTTAACTTCACAAAACCTTAAAAAATATAAAAATCGAGAGAGGAAAAGAACAGACAATTCACTCCTCTTTTCATGGTCAATGGGCACACGAAAACATGTCTATCATCACTTACTAAGGAAATCCAAATAAAGACAACATTGAGATTATCATCTTATTGAGGATCTTATTATCATTTTAGTGAGAATGGCACATATCAATAATAATGGAAACAAGCTTTGTTGGTGGAGATGTGGTTAGAAAAAAAAAAACGCATCTACTGTTGATGGGAAAGCAGCCTGTTTCAATACCTATGGAAAACAATATGGAGGGTTCTCAGTAAACTAAGAATCTATTTGCCATATGACCCAGAAATCCCATTTTTGGATATCTATCTCCAGAACAGCAAAACACTGATCTGAAAGGATGTTTACGTACTGCTATTCATCACAGCACTAGTACATTACCTAAGATGTAATCATCCTATATAAGCAACAACAGAGTGATATGATGTGGTACATAGGGGCCAGAGTGGTGGCATGGAGCAGTGAGGTGTCTGCCTTGCCGACGCTAGCCTACGACAGACTCTGGTTCCATCCCCCGGTGTCCCATATAGTTCCATCAAGTTAGGAGCGATTTCTGAGCATGTAGCCAGGAGTAACTTCTGAGTGTCACCAGGTGTGTGCTCTCCTCCCCCCAAAAGAGATGCGATACATATTGGAAAATACTACATAGTTGGAGCAATTGGTTGCTATGTGGATGGGACTGGAAGTTATGTTAAACAAAGTTAGCTTGAAGAGGGATAAATACAGAATATTACTTTTATGTGGTATTACGAATAACTGCATGAAAAAATTCAATAGTGTAAATGGAATAGTCAAGAATACTCTAGACCCAGAGTACAGTTAGGAGAAGGAAAGAAACTGAGTGGAGGAAGAGAAACACAAATATGAAAACATGGGGAACAGCCCAAGAGGTCTCAGGTACATTAATGGTATCAAGAAATGACAGAACTAAATATCCAAGCCAGAGTCAACAACAATGTAATCATGAGACACATATTTAACAATAAAACCTTAAGATGGGTTTGTTATACTGGCAGGATGGGGGGTAAAAGATGGTGCATGGGATATACTCTGGAAACATTGGTGGGGAGGTCAACACTGGTGGTGGGATTGACTCTGAAACATTGTATGTCTGAAACCCAAATATGAAGAACTTTGTATATCATAATGGTTTCAATAAAAACATTAAAAACACATTTAGATTGTATAGAAATTGTGGGAAATGTATACAATATATCACTTAGAGTCTCTTTTTAAAAAATCATTCAAGATTTCTTGTCTCCTTGGCACCTTTTATTCTTTCATGGCACCTTGACATATATTACTTCTTAAGCATTTATTGAATAACTAAAAAATGACTTACTTAACAACTAACTTAGTTTCTGGATCTATGATCAGCACTGAGGATGGAAGGCAGTAAAAGTAGGATTGACTTGTGAAGTATGTCAAGTGACATGAATAGCTATGATAGGATTCTAGGAATTCTTGGGAGATTATACAAATGATATGTCAATGATTTGCAGCATATTTTACCATGAACTTACATACATCTTATCATGAACTTCTATGAATTATAAAGCTGTCTTTGCTACCAGTAGTTGATTCTCAATTTAGTATCTGTTTTCTACAAATGATAATAAGTCGCAGTATAATAATAATGTCAATAAGTGATAGAGACAGGTTGATTTTTGGAACCTGAATCTTCATGTTATTAGTTTGGGCATATTTAATTTCTTCTCTAAACTTCATTTTCATTATTAGTAAAATGAAGTTATAATTTTACCTATCTCATAGATTAGTTAGGATATTAAGTGGATAATTATACACAATAGGTGTTTAATAATTGCTAACTGTCACTCTAATTATCACTCTCTGTCATTGTCACTCAGTTTGTTACAAGGAGTACTTAGCTAAAAATCAAAGACTATCAGCCATTAGTTTCGTCATGGAATGCATTACACTAATTTGGCTACAGAGGCTTCATTTATAAATTGAAAACATTAGACTCGATGATTTCTGAGGTTTTATTTAATTGCACAATAAGATTTACTGCGTGAAAAACATTGTGTCAAAAGTGTGTGATCAAGCCTGTTTGCAGCCAACAGCCTTCCAAGTTGCTTCTACCTAAACCCACCATGATGCATCTGCAGAAGCCATGTGATTGGAGGCTAGCTGGATCCACTCAAGAAGGGTGGAGCCTGATTGCAGACAACCACCTTCCAAGCTGCTGATGCCAGAATCCACCCAGAAATATCTGTGGAAGCTATGTGATCTGAGGTGAGCTAGTACCACACAAGAGGGGTGGAGCCAAAGGAGTCCAGTCATTCCACTTTGCTCCGTGGCTGCACACATCTCCTAGTCAATGAACCCTAGCACAAGAGACAGAAAACATCAAACTACAGACATGACAGTGGGGAAACAACACAGGCCAACACCATGCATAGAGAATGAAGATGGCAGTTCTGATCACCAGAAAAGTGCCAACCACCTATTTAGCCTCTGAGATATGGAAATCAGAGAAGAAATGTGAAGGATGTTCATAGAACTCAAAGAAAGCATAGATCAACCTGAACAGACAAAAAATAAGAATCAAGAGGATATGAAAATAGAAACCCCAAGACTCCAACTGAAATAACAGGACTAAAACATCTCAGTAGACGAAATGAATGCCTCTCTAACGGAGTAACAGCAACTGAAGACCGAATCAGCAATGAGATGAGATACATGACAACTCCATACCAAAAAAGAGAATGGAATAGTGCCTTAAAACAAATGATCAGGGGCCCGGGAGATAGCATGGAGGTAAGGCGTTTGCCTTTCATGCAAAAGGTCATCGGTTCGAATCCCGGTGCCCCATATGGTCCCCCGTGCCTGCCAGGAGCAATTTCTGAGCATGGAGCCAGGAGTAACCCCTGAGCACTGCCGGGTGTGACCCAAAAACAAAACAAAACAAAACAAAAAAAAGAAAACAAATCATCAGGCAATGGAAAAATACTCAAAGAATATGAACAGATGAAAATAGAAGTTTTTGATAAACTCAACAGAAACAACATAAAAATTATTAGAGTCCCAGAAATCCAGGAAAAAAATACCCAGGAAGAATCAACAGTCAAAGAAATCATTGTAGAGAAGTTCCCAGAGCTGAACAGTATATGCAGCCAAATCCTGTATGCTTGAAGAATATCAGTTAAAAGAGACCCAAAGAAAAGCATCCCAACACACAACAAAGTCACAATGAAATTCCACATATAGGGATAGAATACTGAAAGCAGCAAGATCAAAAAGGGAAATTACATTCAAAAGAGTATCCTTAAGATTTACAGCAGACCTGTCATAAGAAACCCTCTAGGCCAGAAGATAGTGATAGAATATAGTGAAAAACTCAATGAAATGAATACTTTGCCTAGAATACTGCACCCACCAGACTCATGGTCAGGTTTGAAGTATAGATAGCTTCACAAATAAACAATAGCTCAGAAACTTTACAAAACCAGCCTTAAAACAAAAATGAAAAAGTCTACTTTAAGACAAGATAGACCAATAGACACACCAAACTCATCCTACATATAGATAACACTAAATCCCATGAAAATTATCTCTCTCAATGTCAGTGGACTAAATGAACCAGTTAAGAAACACAGGGTGGCAAAAGGTACAAAAAGCTGAATCCAAAATTCTGCTGCCTACATCTGAATATTCCTAATAAACATAAACTCAAAAATCAAAAGTTGGAAGACAATCACCCAAGCAAACAACCCTCTAAAAAAGTTGGAGTGGGGACCGGGCGGTGGCGCTAGAGGTAGGGTGCCTGCGCTAACCTAGGACGGACTGCGGTTCGATCCCCTGGTTCCCCATATGGTCCCCTGTGCCTGCCAGGAGCGACTTCTGAGCGATAGCCAGTAGTAACCCCTGAGCGTAGGCAGGTGTGGCCCAAAAACCAAAAAAAAAAAAAGTTGGAGTGACCATTTTAATATCAGGTTATATAAACTTTAGACTTATAAAAGGCATAAGGAAAAAAGATGAGCATTTCATGATAATCAAGGGATGTCAAGAAGAAACCGCACTCCTAAACATGTATGCAACCAATGAAGGATCAGCAAAATACTTAATACAGTTGTTGACAAATTTGAAAGAAGACATCAATAGCAACACAGTAATAGTGGGAGACTTCAACACTGCCCTGGCACATATTAATAGGTCAATCCGACTGAAACCCAACAGGAATATGCTAACTCTGAAATGAGAAATAGAAGAAAGTAGACAAATAGACGTGTGTGTTTGTGTGTGTGTGTATCCCCAGAAAATTGGACACACATTCTTTTCCATTTCCATTGCATATGGGTCATTCTCCGGAATAGATGACATGCTTGCCCATAAAACATACCTCCATAAAATTAAGAGTCATACAGACTGCCTTTTCAATGCACTGAAATTAGAAGTGAATTATAAAAGGACACAGAAGAAAAACTTTAATAACTGGAAATATAGCAGCTACTACTGAACACCAGTGGGTCAGAGATGAAATCAGAGAGAAAAACAAATGATTCCTGGAAACAAATACTAATAATTACACAAATTATCAAAAGTTGTGGGACAAAGCAAAAGAAGTACTAAGAGGAAAATTTATAGCTTTACAAGCACACCTCAGGAAGGAAAAAAAAGGGGCCTACATAAATAGCTTAATAAAACAACATATACAGTTAGAAAATAGTCAACAAAATGGACCCAAATTAGGTACACAGAAGGGAAAAACAAAGCTTTGAGCAGAAATCAATGAAGTGGAAACCCAAAAACCAATCTGAAAGATCAATGAAATAAAATTTGTTTCTTTTAAAAAATAAACAATATTGATAAACCATTAGCAAAACTCACAAAGAAAGGGAGAGAGAAAAGCTTAATAAACCGGATTAGAGGTGAAAAGGGAGCTATCACCACAGGTAATATAGAGACCCAAAAGGTAATCAGAGACTACTTTGAGGATCTATGCCTATGCCACAGAACATGAGATGCTGGAAGAAATGGATAAATTCTTGGACTCTTATAATCTCCCTTGGTTGAATCAATATGATCTAGCATATCTAAAGAGACCCATCACTTTTGAGGAAATTAAAAGGGCAATCAAAAGTCTTCTGAAAAACAGAAGCCCAGGCTTAGATGGATTCACAAACAACTTCTTTCAACCATTTCAAGAACTACTACCAACCTTTTTCATGCTCTTTTGAGAAAATTGAAGAAACAGATACACTCCCAAATAATTTTCATGATGCTAACATCACTCTGACACCAAAACCAAAAAGAGATGATGCAAACAAACAAACAACAACAACAACAACAACAACAAAAACCTTACAGACCAATATCCCTGATGAACGCAGATGCAAAGTTCCTCAACAAAATCCTGGCAAATAGGAGGATCAAACACCTCATCAAGAAGGTCATACACCAGGACCAAGTAGTTTTAATTCCAAGAATGCAAGCATCATTTAACATATGTAAATCAGTCAACATAATACACCATATCAATAAAAGGAGAAATAAAAGCTATATGATCATATCACTAGATACAGAGAAAGTATTCAATAAGGTCTAACACCTATTCATGATAAAAAAAAAACTCAACAAAATAGAATGGAAGAAACTTTTTTCTTAATATAATCAAGGCCATGTACTACAAACCAATGGCAAATACTATTTTTAATGGGGTAAACTAATATCTTTAAAATCTGATAGAAGACAAGGCTGCCCCCCTCTCACCATTCCTTTTCAACACAGTACTTGAAGTAATCACCATAGCAATTGGGCAAGAAAAAGTTATAAAGGGCATCCAGTTAAGAAAGGAAGAAGTCAAGCTCTCACTGTTTGCAGATGACATACTACTATATTTAGAAAACCCTAAAGACTAGCAAAAAGCTTCTAGAAACAATAGATTCATATAGACAAGTTGCAGGCTACAAAATTAAAACACAGAAGCCAATGGTCTTCTTTACACAAAGAGTGATAAAAAAGCAATGGACATTTAAAAAACAATTCCATTCACATTAGTGCCACACAAACTCAAATATATTGAATCAACTTAATTAAACACGTTAGGGACCTAGACAAAGAAAATTACAAAACACTGCTTCAAGAAACAAAAGAGGGACTGGAGAGATATCATAGAGGTAAGGCATTTGCCTTTCATGCAGTAGGTCATTGGTTTGAATCCCAGCATTCCATATGGTCCCCCGAGCCTGCCAGGAGCAATTTCTGAGAGTGGAGTCAGGAGTAGCCACAAAAGAGAGAGAACACTAAAAAATGAAGATGCATCACCTGTTTTATATGGGTTGGGAGGATTAACATGAATAGAATGGCAATACAAGTCAAAACACTGTACAGATTTGATTCAGTTCCTCTAAGGATACCCATCACATTATTAAATGTACTGGGTCAAACTCTCCTGAAATTCATTTGGAACAATAAACATCCATTAATACCTAAAGGAGCCCTTGGGGGAAAAAGATGGGAGGTATCACTTTCCCCACCTTTAAATTGTACAACAAAGCAATAGTCTTTAAAACAACATGGTATTGGAATAAAGGCAGACCCTCAGATCAGTGGAATAGGCTTGAATATTTAGAGAATGTTCCCTAGATGTAGAATCAATTGATAAATCTTTGATAAAGGGGTAAAAATGCTAAATGAAGCAAGAAAGGCCTCTTCAACAAGTAGTGCTGAGGCAACTCATGAGCCACATGTAAAAAAGTAAACTTGGACCTTCATTTAACACCCTGTACAAATGCCAAATCCAAATAAATTAAAGACCTTGATGTCAGACCCAGACCATAAGGTATATAGAAGAACACATTGGTAAAAACACTCCATGACATTGAGACCTAAGGTATCTTCAAGGAGGAAACAGCAATGTCCAAACAAGTGGAAGCAGAGATAAACAGATGGGACTATATTAAGCTGAGAAGCTTCTGCACCTCAAAGGAAATAGTGACTAAAATACAAAGACCACCCACAAAATGGAAGAGACTATTCACCCAATACCCATTAGATAAGGGGCTAATATATAAGATATACAAGGTACTAATAAAATTTATCAAGGAAAAATTTATCAAGGAAAAACTCTTATCCCCATCAGAAAATGGGGTTAAGAGTGGCTGGAGTGATAACATAGCGGTAAGGTGCTTGCGTTGCATGTGGCCAACACAGAATGGACCTGGTATCCCATATGGTTCCCTGAGCCTTCCAGGAGTGACTTCTGAGCATAGAGCCAGGAGTAACTCCTGAGCACCACCAGGTGTGAACCAAAAAAGAAACGAACAAAAATGGGAAGAAGAAATGAACAGATGCTTTCTCAAAGAAGAAATACAAATGGACAAAAGGCACATGAAAAATTTCTCCACATCTCTAATCATCAGGGAGATGCAAATCTAAACAATAGTGAGGTACCATCTCACCCACAGAGCCTGACATACATCACAAAGAATAAGTACATTCAGTGCCTGGGGGGATGTGTGGAGAAAAGAACTCTCATTCACTACTGGTGGGAATGCTGACTAGTCCAACCTTTATGGAAAACAGTTGAAGATTCCTCAAAGACCTGGAAATTGAGCTCCCATATGATCCAGCTATATCACTCCTAGAGATATACCCTAGGAACACAAAAACAAAATACAAAAGTCCATTTCAGTGCTATTTACAATAGCCAACTCTGGAAACAACCAAGATGCCCTTCAACAGATGAATGGCTAAAGAAACTGCAGCACATATATGCAATGGAATCTTATGCAGCCATCAGGAGTGATGAAGTCATGAAATTTTTCTATACATGAATGTACATGGAAACCGTTATGCTGAGTGAAATAAACCAGAGGGAAAAAGAGAGACACATGATAATCTTATTGATCTATAGATTTTAAGATAAATAAAAGATATTATTGGTAAAATCCTCAGAGATGAGGGTCAGAAGGACTGGCTCATGATATGAAGCTTACCACAAGAGTGGTTAGTGCACTTAGAAAAATAACTATACTAACAACTACCATGCCAATGTTAATGAGTAGGAGAAGTAGAATGCCTGTCTCGAAATCAGACAGGGGGTGGGAGAAGAAGGAGATAAAGGCATCGATTGTGGGAATGTTGCATTGGTGAAGGGGGATGTTTTTGTATGACTGAAACCAAACTACAATCATGTTTTTGATTACGGTATTTAAAAAAAGAAATAAAAATGATAAATTTTAAAGTAAAAGGAAAAAAATCACATAAAAATAGAATTAAGGTCTTTAATTTTTTTAGTCTTTTATATAATTCTGTAAGGCAGGATTATCTCAGAGTCTGCTTTAATCTATTTGTTTTGGAAACTATTAGTTTAGAAAAAAAGTTAAATTATCTAGTCAAGACCCAAAGCACTATCTAGATATCCCAGGGTTATAGAGTTATCCCAGATATACTCATTATATCAGGGGCTAATATCTAAGATATACAAGGTACTGACAGAACTTAACAAGAAAAAATATCTAGGGCATTTGCCTTGCACTCAGCTGACCCAGTAAGGACCTGGATTCAATCTCTGGCATTGCAAATGTTCCCCCACGCCAGGAGCAATTTCTGAGCACATAGTCTAGAGCAACCCCTGTGCATCACTGGGTGTGACTCAAAAAAACAAAATAAATAAAAGATATATTATGATTGTGAGTAAAATAAGAGTTGCAGGTATGAATGAATCCTATTAGGTAAGCAGTCTTGTATATCTGAGGGAAGTAATTTAAATACATTTTCAGGGGCAACCTGTTTATTAAGGCATGAGTATTGGTAGATATATGTTTAGAAAAGAGAACCTGACTTACCATGAAATTAAACGTAAGAAGTACCAGAAATGGTAGCAAATACCATTATTCTTAATATGGAATTATTCTGAAAAATTATAAATTTATTCTCTTTCCTATTGAAGTACACAGTTTGCTTTAATACTTTAAGTATCCAAAGGATACTTTTCACATTGTATCTTTTTAATGTCTTTAAAAAACATGCCATATTAAGAATGTAACTTGAGTCTTGCAAAATTTTAAACTGATCTTCCTAGGATCATGAACATAATAGATGCCTCTTTTGTTAAAGGATATATAGTTTTTGGAAATGCAATTTCCTAAGGGAAGACACAAAAGAACATTCTGTGTGTTTCAGTATCATTATTTTCAGATCCTTTAGCTCCATCCTCAGCCTCATCTTTCTGAATTATAATTTTAAAACAACATCTTCCTTTCTACCCTCTTCCATTTTAGAAACATTAAGATAAGAAGATTGATGATAGACTTCAGTTAGTATGCAGAAAAATAAACTTGTTTTTTATAAATTGCAGTCTTTGCACATGTGAAAACCTAAGGATAATTAGTTGTCATTGCTTTAATATGGTGGAGACAATAACTTGTTCCATGAGAAAAGCTCCATGGTTAATTAATTTTGTCTTTTGGTTGATCGACTGGTTAATGGAATCAGAAAATATATTTTATATCTCTTCTTAAAATGATGTTTCTGTTCTTGATTGGAAATATGTAAGAATTTTGGTAGCCAGTCTTTGTTAGAGCATAATCTTTTTCTTCTTTTTTTCTTAGCATTTGGCTTCTTTTTTTCCTCAGTTTTGTTCTGTTTTCTTATTTTTAATTCCCATGTCAAGTCAATATTTCCAGAATATTCAATTTTATCCACAGACTTGTGAGGGATATTTATTATGTAGTTATTGTGTATATTAGTGCAAACAAACATATACACAGCAATCAACAGTTCATTCATTCTGCATTCTTTGTTTTCTCTATAAAATCTGGACCACTGTAAATTTCCAAATTTCCATATAAGAAATTAGAGTTAAAATTCAAATAGAATGGGGATGTGTTGGATGAAAATAGAAGCCATAGTTGGGTGTAATTTTTTTAGGTGCAAAATCTTCTTTGGAAATTTCTGGATTGTATGAGGTTTTTTTTTTTTTTTTTTGTATGCTCCCTTATTTCCTCATCCTTACCAGTTATTTTCCAATGCAAAATTGAATTTAAATAGATTTGCAGATTTAAATTGGTGTAGGAAGAAATCAAACTGCAAATGTCTTCCTTTCTTCTAAAATAAGCAGCACAAAGCCCTGCTTTTTCTGCTGTTGTCTTCCCACGCCTACAAGTTTGTCATGCTAGGTGCTGTGTTATTATGATGTGCCTTTCTTAGCTTCAGAGAACCCAAATAGAAGATTTGCCTGCCATTGAAATGGCACTGTCACTTCCTTTTGACTATGCATGATGGGCCCATACCTTCTAGTATAGTTTCCTCAGTCATGGGTCAATGAATAGTCTCTACTCAGCAGTTATTAAAGGTTATGGGCTGGAGTTCCTTGAATTCCAGGAGATAAGACTTTCATTGTCTCTCCAAGTCCATTACAGAATACCTGGTCATTTGATAGTAGGTATTGCCAGCCTGAGTAGGGAGGCTAGGCAACCTGCTCTTCCTCACTATGGTCTAAGATGCTATCCTTGTCAAACAAATGAAGATGGATCACTCTGCTCTAACCTTGCTATACATCACTGTCAAGTTCTGCTATTGGCTTCCAGAGATTGGCTAAGACAAAGCACTTTTTCTGGTAGCAAATGCTACCTTGGATTGATCGTGGACCATGTTAATTATGGAAGAATATAAACAACCTTTCTGTGAGTGATCATAATTCCCCAGTGAATCTTCCTTCTCTGTCAACTCTTCTAACAATCTAAGTTTGATCTAGTTGATTTGCTACTTACCCCTCTTTCAAATAACAACAGTGAGTGAATTCTCTTTGAAATTGTTTAGAATTTTTTTTTCACGTTGTATTTCTGGAGATATTTGGGGAGTTAGAGGCTGGCAATAGACAGTGGGAGATTTGATTTAAAACTTCCAAAAGGATTTGTAGGATGAAATATGGGGCCAGCGAGGTTGCGCTAGAGGGAAGGTGTCTGCCTTGCAAGCGTTAGCCAAGGAAAGGACCATGGTTCGATCCCCCGAGATCCATATGGTCTCCCCAAGCCAGGGGCAATTTCGGAGCGCTTAGCCAGGAGTAACCCCTGAGCATCAAACAGATGTGACCCGAAAAAAAAAAAAAAAGAAAGAAAATAGAAGCCATAATGAGTATAATTCCTGTTGCAATTTCTTTTTTGTAAAGATGGTAACCATATTTTTAAAAGTAATATTCCAAACTGTGCCCCTCTTCTCTTCCTTCTTAATTTTCATTTTATCTATTTTAGGTTCCATTATTTTTTTCCTAAACTTTGATAACTTATATTCATTGCAATTTTTAGAAGTCATTGAGGTTAAGAACACCATTTTAAAGAAGAAAATATATAGTGTGATTATTGTTCTTTTTCTGTCAGGTGATTACAGTTTCAAAGTTGATAAAGGTTGTTTTTTGACAGTTAAAGGAGTATACCATAGCAATCCCAAGGCCTTTTTACTGTTCTTCATGATCTTTACTTAAAAACACCCAGAAACATTTTCAGGGAAAACAGGTCAATGGAGTAGCAATTCATTTTAATCATTGCCAACAAAGGACCTCACTAGCCCGAGGACCTCACAGCCTACAGCCATCTTATTCTGTTGTGTCAGCTAGCTCTATAGACATCACCTCAGCAAAAATTATTTTATTTTTTAAGCTTGACGTCTTTACCCTATCTACCCCATTTACCTCACTTTAATCATATAGGCCAAAATACTAATGTTTGTAATAAGCCAGAGTCTCCCAACAATATCTGATGCATTCATTACTCTCACTTGTCTTTCCAGTGTTTACACTGAGAGGTAATTTCATATTTTTCTTGGCCCTCACTTCATGTCTTTGGAGCTGAGGCCAGTAAGCTATTTATTTTAATTGGCTGTTTTATAGGGTGTAAACCAGGAAATCATGTTAAATATCGTGTTTATTTAAAAATTATTTTAATTGTTAAAAATTGACAATGCCGGGGCCAGAGAGGTGGTATAAGTGGTAAGGTGTCTGCCTTGCCCACTCTAGCCTAGAATGGACCATGGTTCGATCCCCAGCGTTCCATATGTTCTCCCAAGTCAGGAGTGATTTCTGAGCGCATAGTCTGGAGTAACCCCTGAGCGTTACCAGGTGTGACCTAAAAACAAACAAACAAAAATTGACAGTGCCTATAACATTCTAATCCATCTACTCCATTTAGGTAAAACTATACCTTGTACATCTCCAAAAAAAACATGGTGGCTATCTTCAATTTTTTTATTTTAAAAGAAATAAATTCATATTTTTCCATCTACTTTACTATGAATAGCATGCATGCTTATAAATGAATGAGGTGCACTTAGGATATCCTAGCTATTCAAGTGGGTTGGGGTAGGTAAGAAAAATTTTCTAATAAAGGCAGGTACTTCTGTAAATTCTGGGAGGAAATATGGAGATGTAAGATATAAGATATAAGTTTGTTGTGACAGGAAAATGGGATGAATTGAAGTGGAATAACCAAAAAGAAATGATGAAAGCATAAAGATTCAGCTTTGAGTCTTGCTAGACTTATTAAGATGTATATACTTTATATATATTTTATTCTGAGGACACAGGGGCTATATTTATGTTTTAAGCATGAGAGTAATATAATCATTTCATACTTTAGAAAATCACTATGGGAAATGTGTTAAAAATGTTTGAGAAGGATAAGACTACATATAGAACATAAGAGTAGTGTTGCCAAATGAGAAACAGGATAATAATATGTTTTAGTTTTGGGAGGAAATTCTGAATGAAAGATAAACAGAAAATTTTTTGTATAAGCATGTACCAAATGCTGTATGATGAGTGTACTAAATACTGTATATAAGTACTGAAAATGAGTTGTTTTGTATGAAGGCTTCCAAATAGATTTGAGAAGGATTATGTTTAGTGGAAGGAGTGTGGTCGAAACCTGATTGGCGAGTTGAGAAATAATTGGAAGTTAAAGAAGTTGAATCATTGCTTCTAAATAACACTTCAGAAATTGACTTTCAAAGGAGTTCTTTATTTCATTTCCTCTCTGAATTTCAATGATTATTTTTCTTTATGCTTTCATGATTAGCCAGTGATTTTGGCCTGTTTAATTGTAAATAACACCAGGCATTTTATATATGTAACCAATAATAAAATTAAATAAGCCTTTTTTTTTTTTTTTTTACAGACATTAGGAAATTGGCCTAGTAATCACTCTTCTGTTTTTATCTGTCACTTCTTTAGGAACAATTTGCCTTTCTGTAAAAATGCAAATCTCAATTTTTCACCAAATTAACCTTTTTGAGGTCATATTCTTTAATTAACAATTTGCCTTTTTATAGAAATTCAACTTTCAGTTTTTCACCAAATCGGACTGTTTCCTCTCTGACTGCTGGAATCTCTTTTTCAGCTGTCCACTTGTCAATGAATGGAAACAAGGTGTAGCATACACCCCTGCCCAGTCAGTTAATTAGGGAAAGAAGCTTGAGCTACTCTCCTCCCTCTAGAAAGCATTTTAAAAGACATTTCAACAAGGACCATTTTAAAGTTCGAAGTGCTTCTGATACTTGAAATGCTCATTATCTCCTATTTTTCCTAGCACTTAAGATATTCTTTTAAAAGCAACAGTTTATCATGGAAAGAAATTGCTTATGTATCTTAGGAAATAATTATTTCCATTTCCTTTTCCTCCAACCAGCTTCAGTTCTCTTTAAACACTAATCCCCTTTGAGCTGAAACTAGGAGGTAAAACGCCTAATGCTTCGTCTAGAACTCCCATTATGTCTGAAGTCAATTTTTTGACCCCTTAGCTAATAACTCCCAACTTAAGGTTTTAAATTTCTCTGACACATACCCTTTTTTCTTGTTTGCTTGTTTGTTTATTCACTTTAGGGAAAAGGAAAGGAAAACACAGCCCAAACAAAATACTTCTCTGGTTTATTCTGTAATTAGCGGGTTCTAAGTTTTGCTCTTGATCACTGAAAAATTCGTGAGCCTGAGAAACCAGAATGGCACATTAATATTTATGTTACTGTTGATACTAATGCAAGCTTTTAACATGGGTATTGCCATTATTTTAATGCTTTAAATTAAGTTTCATTTGGGGGAAGAAACTCATGGCTAACACTAAAACGATTCTCGAAATAACTAGAAAATACATAAAATGTTAACTTTCTCTTGGTGAGCCAGCCATTGACTTTTATTTAGTTATATCAAAAATGTCCTCTAGTAATAAAGACTTGTCTTAACGTTATAGCCACTTTTTTTTTGGGTTTTGCTCACACCTGGCAGCACTCAGGGGTTACTCCTGGCTCTATGCTCAGAAATCACTCCTGGCTAGCTCAGGGCACCATATGGGATGCCGGGATTCAAACCAACAACCTTCTGCATGCAAGGCAAATGCCCTACCTCCATGCTGTCTCTCCGGCCCTATATCCACATTTTTGATATTTAAGAAGTTGACCATGCTAGCAAATATGTACATTATTACTTTATTTTATCTAATTTTGGTAACTCACATTAATTATGCTGGGACATTATAATTTTGAGTAGATATTAAAATGTAACCCAAATTAAGTTCATTACACTTGTTGAGTTAGACCTGATGCCAATTAAAATTTCAGTTTTATTTAATTTTAACACTGTTAGAGGCCCTCAGGTTCTTATCCTCAGGCAATCAATATTAAAACAGGACTGGAAACAAAATGGCTGAATTTAGTAGAAACTTTATTCAAATAAAGAAAGGGAAGGGAAGGAAAGCTGGAGCTATGGGTTTTCTCATGTAGCCAAACAAATGTGAAAAATCTTCTTTGATATTTCCTTAATTAAGGCAGTCAATGTTCATTTTCCTTGGGTTTAAGGTCTGTAAGAAAGCAAGATAAAAAGGATTCAGAAAGATCAGGATGTCTGAGAGGATTATCTTTTACCTATTCTATGCCTATTCATAAGACATTTCATACAAGGAATTTCTTTCTTTGGGGCCATTCTCTTTCTAATCTCACTCTACCTATTTTTATCCTGTTCCTCTATTGCTTTGAGCAGTATCTGAATTTACATGAATTCCATAAATATAAGGGGTTTATCTCCCAAAATAGCCCCTCTTCAGCCTGTCTCTCATGTCTCACCTGACATCAGATTGCTTGCAGTTAATCCTAACTCATTTTAAATAATGGGCTGCATAACAACAGCCTGGAGTTCAGTAGTTTCTAGAACAAAACTCATTGATGCTGCTATACTTAGGATGATTATAGTTTTATTCTAAGGACATAACTTAGTAATAGCTAAGGGAGCAGGATCTTGGGAGGAAGAGGGCTCCATAGAATTTCTGTGTCCTTAAAAAAAAAAAAAAGAATTTCTGTGTCCTCTCTTTGTAAAATTCGGAAATGTTAATCTCCTGATATACTATTGTGTTCACTAATCAAGAATATTCACTAAACATTAGTGTCCTGTCATTGCATAATATCTATTGCATAAGCATTATTGAATAAATAATTGGCTACATGATTAAAAATCAACTTCTTTCCTCTTTGAAAATTGAGTTTGGTGTTCAAAGCTCCAACTCTTTTTATTTATTTTTTTTGTTTGTTTGTTTTATGTTTTGTTTGTTTGAGGGCCACTCCCAGTAGTATGTAGGGAGTACTCTTGACTTTGTGCTCAGGAATCACTGGTTGGAATCACGAGATCATATGGGGTTCTCAGGGATAGAACTCAGATCAGCTGTGTATAAAACAAGAGCTATGCCCACTGTACTCTTTCTCTGGACCCTGGAGATTCTTTAGCACATAAACTTGAGTTTGCTCAAAATGATTTCATTATGAATGACATAAAACACTGATGTTGCTCCCAAGCTTCCAAGGATACCAAAAACTTTGTTCAGGAACTGGGAACAAAGGCCAGCTATTTGCCAACAATTGTATTAAGTACTTTACTGGCTTCTCATTGGATGCATACATGTTTAGGAGTGTGATTTCTTCCTATTGTACATATCCCTTGATTAGTACAAAATGTCCATCTTTGTCCCTTACAACTTTCCTGAGTCTAAAGTCTGTGTCATTTGATATTAGTATGGCCACTCCAGCTATTTTAAGGGTGTTGTTTGCTTGGACGATTTTACTCCAACCTTTGATTTTGACTCTATGTTTGTTCTGACTATTCAGCAGTGTTTCTTGTAGGCAGAAGGTTAGTTTCATCTTTTTGATCCATTTCGTCACTCTGTGTCTCTTAACTGGTACATTAGTCCATTGACATTGAGAGAGATAATTGTCATCAGATTTAATGCCATATCTGTGTAGAAGTTGGGTGTGTCTGTTGGTCAGTCTTGTCTTAAAGTAGACCTTTCAGTTTTTCTTTTAAGGCTGGTTTTGAGTCTGCAAAGTTTCTGAGTTGTTGTTTATCCATGAAGCTATGTATACCTCCTTCAAACCTGAGAGTGAGTCTGGTTGGGTGCACTACTCTATGCGAAGCATTTATTTCACTGAGTTTTGTCACTATGTCCCATCACTGCCTTCTGGCCTTGAGGGTTTCTTGTGACAGGTCTGCTGCAAATCTCAAGAATGCTCTCTTGAATGTAATTTCCCTTTTTGATCTTGCTGTTTATCCCTATCTGTGGGATTTGTCACTGTGACTAGGATGTGTCTTGGGGTGCTTTTTCTTGGGTCACTTTTAGCTGGTACTCTTTGGGCATATAGGTTTGGTTGTGTGTAATTTTTAGCTCTAGTAGTTTCTCTGTAATGATGTCCTTGACTGTTGATTCTTC
>PVKC010000908.1:12203-57084 GCA_004027635.1 Crocidura indochinensis | reverse complement strand
TGTTTGGGTTTCAGTCATGTATAGAACACCACCCATCACCAGTGCAACGTTCCCATCACCATTGTCCCAAATCTCCCTCCTCCCCAACCACCCCCCGCCTGTACTCTAGACAGGCTCTCCATTTCCCTCATAGGTTCTCATTTTTAGGACAGTTCAAAATGTAGTTATTTCTCTAACTAAGCTCACCACTTTTTGTAGTGACTTGGTTTCAGCAGCAAAAATTTCTGTCACTCTCAATAGACAGCCCCTACCAACTTCATCATAGTCACAGCCTTTGTGGAAAGTAGCAACAGAGTGGTCATGAAATGCACTTTCACATATGTGCCTACTCTCTTGCAGGTCAGATGCATTCATCTTTATGCTGCTAAGAGCTTCTTTCTCACTCTTTTCAGACAGATCATCAATGACTATGCTTGCCAGTCGAGAAACCATTTTGAATACCACAACCAATGGAGAAGGGGCAGAGGTTAAAGGAAGAGTTTCCCCAAAAGTTACTAACAGAATCTAGCTTCCAAAAGATTTGTAAATGGCTTTGGCGATTTACACCAAGAAAGAAATGATTTCTTCATACTCAGTTTCACTAATAGTCATGCGAGAAGCAGTTTGATGCTTAGTTTATTCAAATGATGGCCTTTCACCTTTGTTCAAGAAAATACAGATTCTGTCAGCCAATCTCACTCTTTGGTCTTTCCATTAGGAGTTCAGTATTCTTTGACTCAACTTCAATAAGAAATTGAGCCTTGTTAACCCGTTTTTTGACTATAATTCAAGTCTTCCATTACATCAAGCTCTTTGTTAACAGGTAAGTCATCTGTGTACATCAAATCATGATCAAAGATTCCAGCTATCTCCAAAGAATAGAGGAAGACAATATAGTCATAAAGATTTTTTATCAGATTTCCTCTGAGCAGCATGTAGAGACTGAAGTTGCAGCTAAGTTGCTGAGTTCTATAAATCCTCCATTGTAAAGAGCACTTTTAATTCTTGTTTACTAAAATAGCAGAAAGGATTCTCCTTATCACCATTTGTCTTATTATTGAATCCTTGAAAACTTACCTTCTGTATATTTTTTCCTCTATAGTACCACGAGAAATTAGACTATGAACTACAACATTTTCATTTTGTCCAATTCAATACTCTCTGTCCACGGCTTGAGTATCAATTGCAGGTTTCAAGCTATGGTCAAAAATGACCACGCTAGTTGCTACTGCTATGTCAAGCCAACACCATCTACTTGAGTGGTAAGCTAAAAAACAGAGTAATCTTTATTTCTCTGGAATAAATTCATTCTTTTTCCTCATTCCTCAGCTGACTAATTGTTTCATCAATTTGCAGTATTTTAAAGTGCCAATTCCTTAATAATGTTCAATGCTCAATGATGTTTAGGATTTGTCTTGATAGGGAATACACCAAAGTTTGATACCCTTCATCTCACAATTCCTTAAGTAGATCTATTAGAAATATCATTCTCCTAGGGGAGATGTGGAAAGAAAGGAACTCTTATACACTGCTGGTGGGAATGCTATCTATTCAACCTTTATGAAAAGCAATATGGAGATTCCTCCAAAATCTGGAAATTGAGCTCCCATACGATCTAGCTATACCACTCCTAGCGATATACCCTAGGAACAAAAAAATACAATACAAAAATCCCTTCATTACACCTATATTCATCGCAGCACTAGTTACAATAACCAGACTCTGAAAACAACCAAGATACCCTTCAAGCAATGAATGACTAAAGAAACTGTGGTACATATACACAATGGAATATTATGCAGCCATTAGGAAATATGAAGTCATGAAATTTTCCTATACATGGATGTACATGGAATCTATTATGCTGAGTGAAATAAGTCATAGGGAGAGAGATAGACCCAGAATAGTATCACTCATCTATGGGTTTTAAGAAAAATGAAAGACATTCTTGTTGGGTCATTTGTTGGGTCCCGCTTACCCTTTGATTGGTTATCGATGTATCCTCAAAGAGCTCTCAGAATGAGAAATTGATTCCCATTCCCCTATCCCCTTGTGGGGGTAGATCTTGGTAACATTTATCCTGCAGTAAATAATCCACACAGACAGGATAAAGGGGTAAGAAGGTCGGGTGCACAGTCCTTTGTAAGCCTACTACCATTTCCCAAAAAACACCTGGAGTCAGCCAATAAACTCTACCAAAAGACCCTGACCACCTCGCTCCCAAACTATTTATTGGGCTCTCAACAGCATCTCCACCTGGGACAACAGGCAGAGATAATAATATTATGGAAATGCTTTCATATTAATTCCTGTATGATTATGCTTGTTTCTAAGACTATCAAATGGTGTCCAAAAAGTTTAAAATTCTCTTATATCCTAACAAATATAAATGCAAGAGAAATGTCTTTCTTTCTGCTCCTTTTCTGCTAGTGCTCCCCCAACTATTTCTTAGTAAATATAAATTTATGTTAATTTGTTTTCTAAATGTTCTCCTGCTGCCAAAAAGCAGAGGAAGACACAAAGCTGGATTCCAGGACTAAAATGAAGACACAAAGCTGGAATCAAGGCTTCAGTTGTACTTTCCACCTCAAGCTGAGAATTTATGTAGGTATTTTCAAAACCTGACGCCAATAAGCAATTACATTACAAGTACAAAAGACAAAGGTTTTTGTAATCAATACAAATTGTAAAAGGAAGGATTAAAGCATGAGTAAAAAAAAAGAATTATTATTATGCGTGGAATAGGAATAAAATGAATTACCTACCATCCACAGTGTCAACTCAAAAGAATAAATCCCAGCATTTTCTGCAACTGCAAGTCTAAAGAAGTCTATAAATATTCACATAATATTTATCAACTTAAAACCCTTGCTAGAGGAACAAAAAAATGAAGTTCATCAAGCCAGAGTAGGTGTAGGTGGAAAAATGGAGTTCCAAGCTAGAGTTGAAGAGGAGTAATGTAATACAGAAAACAAGTTATAAGGGTGTTGAGAGAGCTAGTAAACCAAGTAACAAAGGGATGAAAATGGTTAGACTAGAGGCTAAAATCAAGCTAAATACAAAGCTACATCTATACAGAGACTCGGACCATGGAGACCTAAAGCAAACAGTATCCTAGTTTTCCCCTTCTATCTCTTTCCAATCTACCAACAATGCCTCCCCTTGAAAGAACCTATCAGTTAACAAGTCCAGTTAGTTAACAAGTCGGTGTTAAGGGATGGGCTCAAAAAAAGTATCAGAAAGTAAATGGATAAGGGAAGAACACAACAAGCAATCCCCAGGAAAATGTACAGGATACAATATATGTAGAACTTCTTTCACTTACAGCTCAAAGGAATCCCCAATAGAAGCAACAATAGAAGCAATCATCGTTGCATTAGGAGCTGAGAGATAATAGTGGTAAGGTGCTTGCTTGCACATGGCTGACATAAATTCAATCCCTTACAGCTCACCAGGAGTTATTCCTGAGAGCAGAGCCAGGAGTAATTCTTTGAGCATTACCAGGTACACCTGCCCCCCACAAAAAAGTAAACAAAAGAAAAAAGGAAAACAAACCAAAAAGTTTACACCATTATATCTCCAAAACTTAAAGGTACTACTGGCATTCAATGGTCCCTACATAAACATATTTCTTGAAAAATATGCAAAGGTAAATTGAAGCCTCTTATTTTTACTTATTTTCACTTTCACATTTTCACCTGTGACAATTCAAAGAAATAGTGGGAAAATTATATATATAGAATAGTTATTATTTAATTATCCAAGGATATGAAAACTAAACTATTGTATTCTACTGTCATGTTTTATAAAAGTTTATTATAATATCATTATATTTAAAGAATACATATTCAGAATTAAGATTCTCTCCAGTACTATCCTATATTCACGTTTAACATTGTATACTGTGAAAAGTTTGCTAGGACAGGACATGTTAAAGTTAGTATATTAAAGAAAGGGTCACACAGGTATGTTTCCCAAAGGGCCACTTTGACTTATAAACTAATGAGTTCTAGGTAGAAAAATCTCAAAATCCAAGACCAACTTTAATGATATCACCTCAGACAATATTACCTGTGAGTCTTTCTTTAAACAGTGAAAATTAAAATATCTCTCCAAAGTCTTTTTTCTGGGTAAACAAGGTGACTGGCTGACTTGTTTGATTAGGCCTCTAGAAAGACTAAGATTAGAAATGAGAAATATCTCTTCATAACCCAGTGTACATTTTCAGTCTATGCCTGTAATTTAGTAATGAAAGAAAATTTTAGTTGTTAAAAATCTATTAAAAGATGGGGACTCATGGCTGGGATCAGGATCAATTTCTGGCTCCATACTACAGACATTTCTACTGACAGCTCAAACTGGAATTTGAGTTGGCCTACATTCAAGTCAAACACGCTGCTTATTATCTCTGCAGCCCCCAATCATGGAGTGTCAACGCAACTCCTCTTGAACTGTGCCACTGTCTCTCTCCGTATCAATTCTTTTCTTAGATTTCATTTAGAGATAGGCATCCTCCCAAGCAAATCAATTGAAAAGCAATCACCTCAAATTTTGTCAATTTAAAATATTGCATGAAGAAAGAATATGTTTCAATCACTTTATGGCATTATCTTATTTGATACATAACAACTAATAAATATTAAGAGAATATAGAAATATAGAAAATATTAAGAGAATATAGAAAGCTCCCATATTAGGCTAATGTTAAGAGAAAATCAACATTGATGCTAAATTTCTACACAAAGTCAATAAAATAAAGTGGAGGAGGAATAGGAATAAGAACCATTTAATGTATCCACCCCTTATAATTATTGCAACAAAAATGACCAACGCTATCTACGTGAAAAGAAAAGTGGAATAGAAGCAGATTTCAGATTTTGTCTTGGTTTCCTACCTGGTAAGAAAGTTGAACACAAGTTCTACCCAGGTTTCAGAGTCCAAAGATAGTTCTCACCATATGCTGCTTCCAGAAGAAGCCCCTGTGGTCATGGGGTTTTAGCAGAGTATACAAACTGCTCCTCAACAGGAAAGATTCTGTTTTGTTTACACCTAAAGATATTGCAGCACTCAGCAGGCTTAACTTTTATTAAAGAGGTTAAATAATACTGAATTATAATACTGAACATTATTTAACCTAGTTAGGCCCAAAATCTAATTCTGTCATCTTAGCACATTTTCTTATATATTAGTCATTTACTCTAGACAGACACCATATGTCGTACACATCAGGGCATACAAGACTCTCCGAAACGAAAGAGACAGAAGGGACAATCTTGGGTTGCAGAAAATTAGAAGGCAAAGTCACTTCCAATAATTGCTAAATTGATTTAATCAGCTGAACTCTGAGAAATTGGAACATGGTCCCTCAATATTTCCCTCTCATTATTCCTTTACTGAGTCCTGATGAGAAAACCCAATAAATGGAAAACAAATCATGAGAAATGGCACAAGAGTTAGGTGAGAGGAGCCCCCTCTGAGATGAGACTAGACTAAGTACCAAAATCTTCCACATTTTCCAAGTGATATAGTAAATTTAAGTTAAAGCACACTTCACAAGAAAGAAGTCTATCAAGTGGCTCAAAAAGAGCTTCTTACCTGATGTGGCTGTGAACTGGACCATCTACTGTAGGAAGAAACACTTGAAGACTTGCTTGCTGACAATCTCTGAAATAAAAGAAGAAAAAAATATTTCATGCTATCTCACAGTCTAATACACAATTACCTAAGCAAATGATTTATTTATTCAATGTGTGCAAAGTGAAGAAAATGAACACAAGAGTCTTTATCGCGTTTTTAGTACTTTTTTATGTTTTAATTCTTTTAAACTATATTCTCTTGAACAAATTTAATCGTGTGAATTCTGAAGTCAAAAAATCTAGATCCCTGTATCAGTTTGTACCTGTTATTTGACTTAGTAGACATGCAAGTAGTGTTTATATCGAAGTTCTCTAAGAGATTGGAATAATAGCTTTTGTGACAGGAGAGAGGTCAAAGAATCAAATAAGATAGGTGTGAAGCACTTTATACAGAAAGTACTGTGCACACATAAGGCATTATCCAACAAGGTAAAACTCTGGCCCATTATTGTTAGTAAAACAAAACTGGTACGCTAATAGTCAAGCCAACGAATGAGGTCAGTTGAGCTTTACCTATAATTATAAAATTGTCCCTTGTTTTAGGACAGACTTGGCTACTCATTGCCATCAGTTTCCTAACATAAAATGCCACAAGCCCACTATTGCCTTCAAACATTCTCTTTCTCTCTCTGCTAACTCTACTCTATTCCCCCTTCTCCACTCTCTCTCTGTCTTCCTATGTATAGTAGTATAGTTTCTAACTATGCAACCTGAGAAAACTCTCTGTTTGCTTTCTCTGCACTCCTTCTTGCAATGGAAATGGAATGCAAGTCTAATTCTTCTAGGAGGTAGTTTGGGGAAACCCTTAGCTTTTCTGATTAGGGGGAAAGGTGATATGTACTTGCCCCATTGTTCTTCTTTCTAAATAAGACAGGCTGCTAAACAAAGCAGTGCAACCATTTTGTGACCATGAGGAAAAAGGTCAAGAACTACAAAGTCTGATCTCAATAAGCATTTGAACTGACTGTTTCAGACTGGCAATATCCACTAAACCTTCCTTTTTTTTTTTATAACAGAGCATAATCATATGTATGTTATTGTAGAGTATATTAATATACTCTGCTAGCTCATCCAACTTACGATTTAAATTATAGAACTCTAATTTCTTAGAGACTTATCAATGTTTCAGTCAGTGAGAACAGAATGATGGAGGTAAAGAAACATAAAAGTGACTGCTATCATTGAAAAATGTTCAATTGACCAATGTCATATTGCCAACTCCTGCATTCATGATCATTACATTCCATCTGCCTTTCAGGATCTTCCGGTAATTCTGTGTTGGCCTTTGCTGATTCTGACAGTTTTTCTGAATCTCTGCCACAAAGAGGTTGGCACGTAACTGAATTCTGTGTTGTGCCTGCTCAATTCAACTTCCCTCAAGCCTCTGCCAATCTAAGACTGTAGAGCTGGAATCAGCTCTCAGGCTCTCACAAGGAAAGTTTTTCTCTTGTCCCAAGGAGGATAATGCAAAATAGACTCTATAGCAATGTGTTAGAGACATATCTCAGTTTTCACCTTGGATAGTGGAAGAACTATCATGACTGCAGCTTGAACTTAAACTGAGCACTTAATCATATGTTCACAGAGAGAAGCAATAAAGCATGTACTTCACTTGTATCGAATTTAGTTACTGAATCACCATGTGATTTTTCTGGTGTTAATTTTCTGAATTATAAAATAAGGTTAAATTCGATGCTCCTATTATCTTTCCTATTTAGTCTCAAATCTATTCAATCAAGAGAATATATATTTTTAAAGTTTATAAATGTTCATATATAGGTAATATTAAATTACTATGAAGAGACTCACTATATTTCCATCTATATTTTGTGTTTGAAATAAAAGAAATTTCCTAAACTATGGTTCCTAGTAATGGTAATAATACAGATTTGTGTCTTGCCTTAATATTTATACATAGGGACTGGATACAGTGTGCAGTGGGTAAAGTACTTACCTGGCCCACACAGACCCAAGTTTAATAACTACATCCCATCTGGCCCCCTAAGCCCTGCCAAGAGTGAACCATGAGCCAGGGGTAAGCCCTGAATACTTCTGAATGTGGCCTCAAAAAGCTATTCTGAATATTTCTACAATCTGTCTTTCTTGAAATTATATAAATAGGCATTAGTTGGTTTTCCAGTCTAACATTCTGGGCTTCAGAAGAGTCTCTCCAAATTTCATTAGTACACAAGATTTTGATATCTATTGATATTTATTGCCAGTCTAATTTTTGATGTATCATGTTTGAGGTTGTCATGAGAATGCAATTCAAATTGTACCATGACATTCACTGGCTTCTTAAAATATGATTTATACTTACTAAAAGAAAAATTGTATTAAATTATTTAATTGAATCACTATGAGATATAAAGTTGTTCATGTTTGAATTTCAGTTACACGATGTTTAATACCCTTCACCAGTGTACATTCCCTGCCATCAATGTCCCAGTTTCCCTCTGCCCTCTTCTTCTACTTGCTTCTGTGGCAGATATTTTCCTTTTCTCTCTCTTCCTTTTTTAAGACAGTATGGTTTGCAATATTGTTGCTGATATAGTATAATGCATATAACTTTATCTCTTTTCAGTATCCAGTTCTTATCCAGAGTAGTCATTTCTAACCATCATTATCGTACTGTTTCCTTTTCTGCCCTAACAACACTCTCCTACTATTTGTGGCAAGCTTCCTTCTGTGAATTGGTCCTTCTGGCCCTTGTCTCTATTATTGTTAGATATTTATTACCATTCTATCTTATGTTTAATACCCTATAAATGAGTGTGGTCATTTTATATCTATTTCTCTTCTTCTGACTCAATTGGCTCTGCATAATATTCTACATATGTATTCATGTATAAACAAGATTCACGACTTCATTTTCTTAACAGCTATATAGTATTTCATTGTTTAAATATACCACAGCTCGTTTATCCACTCATCTCTCATTGGGTATTTGAATGCTTTCTAAATTCTAGCTATTGTGAATAGTGCTGCAATGAACATAGAAGTACAGAGGACTTTTCTGCATTGTTATTTTGGGCTCCTAAAGCATATTCCTAAAAGAGGTACAGCTGCGTCAAATGGGAGTTCAAGTGACAGTTTTTGAGGAATCTTCATGTTTTTTTTCAAAACACTGGATCAGCCTACACTCCCACCAGCAGTGAATGAAAGTTCCCTTCTCTCTGTATCCACATCAGCACTGGCTGTCATAGTCCTTTGCGATTTGTTCCAGTCTCTGTGGTGTGAAATGAAATCTTAGTATTTTTAATTTACATCTCCCTAATAACTGATAATGTGTAGCATTTTATATAATATCTCTATCCTGTTTGCATGAATATCATTTTGTTTGTGTAATGAGAATATTTAAAATCTAGTCCCATCAATTTTCAAGATTAAAATTTAGTATTCTTGTCTATAATATTTATACTGTGCATAAAAATCAATTTTTGGGACTTATTTTCATACAAGATTAATTTTGTGTCAGAAAATAATATCACAAGGCCCGGGGCAGTGGCGCTAGAGGTAAGGTGCCTGCCTTGCCAGCGCTAGTATAGGACAGACCGCAGTTCTATCCCCTCAGAGTCCCATAAGGTCCCACAAGTCAGGAGTGACTTCTGAGCTCATCGTCAGGAGTAACCCCTGAGCGTCAATGGGTGTGGCCCAAAAAGAAAACAACAGCAACAAAAAATAATATCAGGGACCAGAGAGATAGCACAGTAGTAGGGCATTTTGCCTTGCATATGGTTGACCTGGAAAGGACCTGGATTCAATTCCTGGCATCATATATGATTTTCTGGGCATGGCAGGAGCAATTTCTGAGCACAGAGCCAGGAGTAACCCCTGAGCAACACTGGGTGTAGCCCAACCCCCACCAGAAAATAATAGTATCAATATGATTCTTGTATGTCCAGCACTGGGTAATCACCATTCTTTCCTTTTTAATAAGTCTGTTAGCTCTGATTCCATATATAAGTGATGACATGCAGAATTTGTCCTTTACTATTTGATTTATCACACTAATGATAATATTCCCAAGTTCTATCCCTATTGTCACAAAAGATAAATATTCATCTTTCTCATGACTGAGCAATATTCTACTGTGTTTATAAATATACACACAAGGGAAATTATTCAATTTTTTAAAGTACATCTTTAATCCCTCATTTATTGACAGACACATGTTGTTTCTGCACTGTACTTTTTCTGAACTAGGCTACATTAAACACAAGGTTTCATACTCCTCTTAAATATTTTATTTTTATTTCCTTTTACAATATATCCATATGGAGAATGGTTGTGTCATATATATGGTAGATCTAGTTAATTTCTGGAGGAACTTTTTATACCATTGTCAATAATAGCACAGTTTATTTTTCTGTCAGCAAAATTTCCCATTTCAACTCATTTTCACCAATGTTTATAAATATTAGCTTCTTAATTAATTTAATTTATGTTCTGAGGGGTACTTTTATTCATTTTTTTATTTGCTTTACACCAAAACCAGACATCTCGGGCCTTACTCCTGACTCTGCATTCAGAGATATTTGCTGGTGGGTTCAGAGACCCATATAGGATGCTAAAAAACAAATTCAGATCAGCATGCAAGACAATGTGTTACTCACTCTACTATCAGCCTGAGTCCTCAAGCCTTTGTTTTTAAATTAATATTTTCATGCTCAAAATAAAGTTATGAACACTGACACTCAATTAATAGTCAAAAAAATGTTGTCACCTAGATACATATGATTAAAGACCCTTGATATAGAATTTATAAAAAATGAATACTTATGGATTTGTACCAAAATACTCCCATATCTATGCTGTATTTTTTTGTTTGTTTTTTTGGATCAGACTGGGAGTGTTCAGGGGTTACTCCTGGCTCTGCACTCAGAAATCATTCCTGGTAAGTTCAGGGAACATATGGAATGCCGGGAATCAAACCACTATCTGTCCTGAGTAGGCCACATGCAAGGTAAACAGTGTACCACTGCACTATCTCTCTCACCTCTATGCTACAAATTTTTTCTAAATGTCATAGCACAATCAACCACTGACACAAATATATTTATCCTTATAATTATTGTCATCAATTGAGATTCATGTGCTTCATGTCTTAAATTCTAGTGTTATAATAGATTTAAAATATAAGAAAATGAAGAAATATTAAACACAAAGATAAAGACTTCTCGATGTTCAGAATTGTGGTATATGATTGTGCCAAAGAATGTAACTGCATTCTAAAACTAGTCTTTATAGCAAAAACATAAAGTTCAATTTTTTTCTGATAACCTAGTCAGAGACATGGCTTGGATTCCAGTTTAGATAAAAATTAATTCACCTGAAAACCAGACCTTTGCTCATATTTTCATTCTTCTCCCATTTCAAAATTCAGAGTCAATAGTTATTCAAAGGGTAATCCAGATAGAAAAGAGCCACGCTGGTCTAAAGTAAATTCTCTGACCCTACATATTAAAAAGTCACCAGAAATATAATTCAGCAATTTACATTTTAAGAGGTTCTTCGATTGGACTATTTTAAATTTTAGATACACCCCCCTTTGATAAAACTCATACTAATGCCAGTACATTTTTTCCTATTACATAGATTCATTGACATACAAAATAATGAAGAATAGAGGTATGTAGACCCAACTATATTCTGGTAGCTATTATCTTAAAATACATATAATGAACTCTCAAATTCTAGAGAAATATTTTAGGAAATTGTAAAAAAAATGCTTGGGGAAAGAGAATCTTATTTTTAATATACTTATATAGATTGGACCATAAACCTTTATAGCCAATTAAATAGTTAGTTAAGGGTTTTGGTTTAGACACCTAGTTTGCCCTTGGATAACTTTTCTGTCCTTAAAGTAGATCTGTCAGCCTTTCTTTTAGAGCTGGCTTTGAGTCTGTAAAGTTTCTGAGCTGTTGTTTATCTGCTAAGCCATGTATAATTCCTTCAAACTTGAGTCTGCTAAGTGTCGTATTCTAGGTGAAGCATTCATTTCATTGAGCTTTGTCTCTATATCCCACCACTGGCTCTGACCTTGAGTGTTTCTTGTGACAGGTCTGCTGTAAAACTTAAGGATCCCTTTTTTGATCTTGCTGCTTTCAGTATTCTATCCCTATCTGTGGGATTCGTCATTGTGACTAGGATGTATCTTGGGGTGCTTTTCTTTGGGTCTCTTTTAGCTGGTACTCTTCTGGCATGCAGGATTTGGTTGCAAACAGTCTTTAGCTCTGGGAGTTTCTCTGTAATGATGTTTTTGATTGTTTATTCTGAGGAGTTTCTTCCTAGGTTTCTGGGACTCCAGTGATTCTTAGGTTGTTTCTGTTGAATTCATCGAACATTTTTATTTTCATCTGTTTACAATCTTTGAATATATTTTCCACTGTCTGATCATTTGCTATAAGATTCTTTTCCAATCTCTTCTGCTGTATGGAGTTATTATACATCTCATCTTCTAACTCACCAGTTCTATCTTCAGCTGTTGTTACTCTATCGGAGATGCTTTCCATAGAGTTTTTTTTTGATTTCCTCTACTGCATTTTTTGGCCCTGTTATTTCAGTTTGGAGGTTTCTAGTTTCTATATTTGTGGTCTGTTCTGATCGATCTTTGCTTTCTTTGAGTTCTACACACATCCTCCATATTTCTATTCTAAACTCCTTATCTGAGAGGTTAATTAGGTGGTTGGTATTTTTTTTTGGGGGGGGGTTATCAGACCTGCCATCTTCATCTCTATGCATGCTATGGTCCTGCATTGTTTCCTCATTGTCATGCTTAAAGTCTGATTTTTACTCCATGTTGTGATGGGGTTCATGTTCTATAAGAAGTGTGCAGCTGTGGAGTAAAGCAGAAAGGCAAACTTTTTTTTTCCTGTGTTCTTTGTCACCGGGGATCAGAAAGTAGACCCAGGTGTTGCTTTTTAAGAATCTCCTGTAGCCCAAAGACAGGCAGGAATTAGCCCCCCTCCTTGCGAGCTGATTTTGTTATGTTCTTCTTTGATTATCACCAGGGATCAGCAAATTTTCTGAATATCAGGAAAAGGTTATATTTTTCTGATATGCTCTGTACCTCTGTACTTACTCTTTATCAAAACATATTGCACAATCCTAAAATTGCTTCTATATGCAGTCACATTTTAAACTATATTCCAAGTGGTTATGGAGAGGTATGGGGAATCCGGGGATAGGGGGGTTGTGAAGGCAGTCCTTTCAAACATCCCAGCAATGCCAGGGAAAAATGAAAACAACACCTCACATAAGGCTTGAATTCTGCTATTGAACCTGTCCACCAAAGTGGAATTCTTTTAATATATTAAATATTTATGTGTTACATTAGTTTGGGGTACACCAGGAAAGTACTCAAAGCTTATTCATAATTCTGTGCTTAGGGATCTTTCCAGGCAGAGCTCTGTAGCCATAAGCAATACCTGGATGGCCATATGAAAGGCAAGTACCCTATGTGCTACACTATCTATTTAACCAAAAAGATGATATTCTTGAGGGGAAGAAATGGTAGGATTTTTGATTCCTAGTGACTATTGCAATTATTTAGAGCATAAGACAAGGGACCCAGTTATTTGAATAGAAGGATTGAAGCTTCTGAATTTAGCTTCACAGGAAATATTAGATGCTAAATAATTATGGAATTATGAATTTTAGTCTGATGGGTCCCAAGTTTACATAAAATTACTAAGAAATATTGAGAGGTGACTTTGAGAGACAATCTTCCAGAGTAGGCATAGAAGTCAGACAAATGTTTAAACAGAAAGTTTATCCTACTTTGTATATTTTTACTGTTTTCTACAGGAAAGTAATACTTGTGTAAATGCACTTTACTTCTATCACTGGATTAACTTAAGAGAGTTCAGTAGGAGGACAATAGTGTGGAACATTTTAATGACAAAATATATAAAATATTACTGAGATTTCCGTTCTCTAGACTGTTCTGTTAACCAAAAGAAAAAGTGCTATGCAGAATTCTAAAAGATAGTGCCAATTCATTGGCATTTTATAATTGAAGATAGCTGCCAGAGGCTACAGCCAGATTGCCTGCCAGCAAGTCAGCTGCATATTTTGTTCTGACCCTAACAGTTCTTTCTTTGGCCAGCTTACTTGGAGCCTAATAGTCCATCACCATAAGACAAGGTGCTTTGAGAATATGCAAAATATATATTTTTTCAGTAGATGAAGTTTTTCCCGCATTACGTCTTTAGCATTTCTAAAGATGGAAAAAAAGTTTTTAAATAGTTAGAAGGTGCCAATTAGCCATCTGTATTTAACATTTTAGCAGAAAAAATTCATTGGCAAATACAATCAAGGAACTACGATGGCTATTCAGACAGCCTGAATTTTGGATGAAAGGCATGATTTGGGGATTGTAATTCCAAATGGAAAATCAGATTTTAACCCCAATGAGATGAATCATGCAGGAAACAAGACTCAGAAAGCAAATAGCCTAGGCCAGCAGCAACATACTTTATAAGCAAGATATGGAAAGCTGAATCAAAAACCTTTCCTCTTGATCAAAAAATTTAGTTGTGTGAGATTAGTAAAAAGAAAAAAAAACAGAGCCCACACATCTTAAAAGTAGCTGACAAAAAAAAGAAACAAAACAAAACTCACAAGTAAAAACATATACATATTAAGTTACTGATAATAAAAAATAACAAAATTTAAAGAAAAATTAAAAAATTACCTTTAACACATCTACTCTAAAAGGAGTAGCCTAATTTTCTTATTATAGTTGGTATAAACTGAACCCTAGACACCAGTGATTTAATATGTTGATTTTCATTTATTGTATACCTATAAAATGTGACCCATCCTTGGCATATGTATGTAAGTCTCTATTTCCCTTATCCTTGATAAATATAATTGCAGGCTAACTCTGCTCATTTTTACCCACCCCCTAATTTTGTTAATTTTAATCAAAAATTTCTAAACATGATGAAAGAATTTCAGATCTCTGGACCAAATTAATTCAGTTTAGAAGTTGTAGTGTGTAGAGAATCCTAACAGAAAATCCTAATAATCAAATAAGGGATGCTAAGTGAAAGCTGACCTAATTTTTCCAGTTTCAACGAAAGCTCAGACATTATGACATATGACAGGCAGCTCACATACTCGCCATATCTTTCTAATGCTATCCTTCCTTTGGCTTTCATTTCTCCATTAAATCACCTAGTTGTATTTAACCTTTCTCTCCATGCCCTAGTTTCAAGTCTTTCAGTCAATTCACTTCCTTCCCTCTGAAGTTGTGAAATCAGAAATTGAATATGCTACTCATTTCATTACAGATGCAAAATAAACTAAATATAAACTAATGTTGCTGCAAATAAATAAATAAAAATAAAAGGGTGAAAATCTCAATACAATTAAGTACTAAAGATTGATTTAGTATGATCAATAGGCTTTGTCTCTGGGCTTTATTTATTCTCCCGAGCTGGTGAAGAAATAAACGAGTCTTGTTTAAGGATATGTGAATCTTAATGCTTTGCCTACAGAAAGCAGATGCAGAATACAGACTCTGTCTTCTAGGAATTAAAATACTATATGGGGTTACTGAAATAAAATGGTGCTCTAGGGGATTTTATTTGCTCGTTTCTTGGTTCTTCGCTTGAGCTTTGCATGCATTCTACAGAATACTTAGTATGTTCAAGACACTCCATAAACAATACGGATCACAAAAATGGGTGAGATTTTCCCCAGAGAGGTTTTTTCCTTTCTGATCTGCCACAAACAACCATATGCCAAGCCACTTACTGGCACTCTTATCCCAATAACTTATTGCAATTTTCCATAGCTAATACTCTTTGAAATTATTTTTAATATAATTTTTACTGTGCATTGTTCATGTCCCTTATTTGAGTGTCGGTACCAGAAAAATGTTCATTTCTTTTCTTTTTACCATTATTATTGTCATTCATATGGCAAAATTAAAGTTTAAATTTTACACATCCATCACCTTATAAACACCATTTCTTACATTCTCTATTTGTGTCAGCTAGTCTTCATTTAATAATCAGTGTTACCTGGTTTATTCTTTCTATTTTGTCTTCTTAATTTTATAGGCTTATCTTGAACACATAAGTAGAATTATGCAAGATTAGCCTTTTCAATATTTGACTTATTTTATTCCACACAATTCCCTCAAGATTCTTGTTTTATGCTGTGAACAGTAAAAAATTTTAATTACTGAATAGTATTTTGATGTATAAATATAGCACATCTTTATTCAATCATCAATGTACACATTAGTTTTAAATATTTTAGTTATTGAAAGAAATATTAAAATCAACAGCAGAGGAGGTTTAACATTTTCCATTATTGTTCTCATATTCTTTGATATATATTCAAAATGAGAATTGCTGAATCATGTGATGGCTCTGCCTATAGCTTTATGAGGAAGTTCTGTAGCATTTTCTAAAGTATTAGTACCAATTAATTACCACTAATAATGTATAGGCATATTTTTTCCAATATTCTTTCAAAACTGAATTGCACTTTTGTAGCAATTTTGTATATGAACAAATTCTAACTCTCAAAGAATTTTCCATCCAGGGGCCTGGGAGATAGCATGGAGGTTAAGGCGTTTGCCTTTCATGCAAAAGGTCATCGGTTCGAATCCCGGTGCCCCATACGGTCCCCCGTGCCTGTCAGGAGCAATTTCTGAGCATGGAGCCAGGAGTAACCCCTGAGCACTTCTGGGTGTGACCCAAAAACCAAAAAAAAAAAAAGAATTTTCCATCCAATGAAATATAGTAACCCATACACATAAAACTCTATTACAAAGTGTTGTTTCTACCATTAAACAAGCTATATAGATTAAAGTTATCATGAGACATCTATTTAAAAAAGCAAAGCAAAATCATGATGGGTATAGTATAACACTTTTCAACAAAAGTCATAAATTGTTTTACTCTTTAAAAATGTTAAATTAGGGGTCAATTGTGGCACAAGCTGTAGGGTGTTTGCAAGGCAAACATGCTGACCTAGCATGGACCACAGTTTGATCCCCCAGGGTTCCATGTGGTCCCCCAACCCAGGAGCAATTTCTGAGAAAATAGCCAGGAGTAAGCCCTGAGTGTCACTGGGACTTCATCCCCCAAAACACCCCAAGATTGTTAAAAATAGAATGATATTCCTACAACTGGAAGTAAATTATATTAAGATGGTGACCTTATTGTCATCTATCAAAAATGTGCTCTATAGCCTTTCAATGAAAATTAATAGACAGAGATGATTTGAGCTCAAATCAATAGCCTTTATATTTTCAAAGTTCCAGAAGTGAAAATGGTGAGTTGAAGTTTCATACTACTATCACATTTTCATCCATCTGTTTCTGTAGGATTACCAGCAAACCATCCTTTAATTCTGAGCTTGTGTCTCTTCCAATCTTCTAAATGTTTTTCCTTCAGGTAGGCAGCAGATATCTGGTTTTTGTTTTCTTCTCCAACCTTCTACTCCGTGTCTTTTATGGAGGAGTTTAGTCCATTGACATTAAAGAAATTATTGACAGAAAGGGTTCTTGTGTTGTTATATTTTGTAGGTTTGCTGTTGTTGTTCCAATTGGGTGCTTGGGTTATGTAACTAAGCCAGGTTGCAAGGAATGAAGACATAAGTAATTTCTTCTCCAAAAAATGATTCTCCAAATAATTTGGGTTCCTCATTGACCTATACATGATACCATGCATGATTTGTTGTATTCATGCTATTTTGTAACCACTTCCATAATATAGAATGTTGATGTGTATTACCAATAGATTATTATAGAATTATTAATATGTCTTTAATAAATTGGATAATTCTCTTGGGCATGCTCTGTCAGATCAGCTACATTGTAGCCTATAAAGAGTACCATATAATGAGGAATTAAGTTTTACACAAGTTAAAGCTGATACTTGAGGGGTTGGGGAGTTATTAGAATGGGTAAGAAGCTTGCCTTCAATACGCAAACCTGGGTTAAATCTCGGGCATCCCATCTGGTTCCTAGAGCATCTTCAAAATCAATTTCTGAGTGTATACTCAAGAATAACTTGAACATCACTCAAGATGGCCAACAAATAAAAACAATAACAAAAAACAATAACAAAAAAGTCTGATTCTTGAGTTATGTCAGATCTTCAGAGACTAGAGTATTGACTAAAACATTAGAAGAGACCGTGATTCATAATCTGATAGTATATTTACCCCCAATCTACAATGTCCACAACAAAAGCTTCAATATCTGTGATGATAAATTTGAAGGTAATTGATAAGCATTAACAACTTACTTATTTTATATGCATTTAAACCATATATCTCTTACCAAGTTAAAAATGAAAATTTTACAGAGGTCTGATTTTACCATCCATGATGAACAGAAGTCTTCCATACACCACAAAAGCATTGAGGGAAGAGTAAATGATCATGCAAGGAGTCTATAGTTAATCCCATGATAGTATACTTCAGGGGTGGAGAAACCCTGTATCTCCTAGGCTAAGGGAATTCCCTCTATAATGTCCCCAAAAGTTACTGTGCCTATGCAGGGGGGAAAAGGAAAAAAAAAAGCACAAAATTATCCTTTTATCCACATATAGTTATTTATTGATTTTTTGACTTCTTTATTTTGGTGTAGATACTGAAGTTGATGTCTCCAAATTTATTTTATCTTATTTTATTTTTCTCTTTCTTTTTGCACTCTGGCATGGTTTGATTTCAGGACTGAGACTATTGTGTGGTGCTTGTCTTTATTGCTGTAGTGCTCGCTGGAAAATTTATTTGACATTTCTTCCGTATTGTGGTGTTTCAATGACCTTTTTCCTGTCCTCTCTCAAACTGAGGTTGAAAGCCTCTAGAAGGATTCCGCCCATTTTCAGCTTATTTGATTTTTTTTTACCCCATTCTATTGCTTTGCTTTCCTTCAAATAAAACCGCATAACTCGAACTATCTAGCTCCACCTCTAACATAGAGGGGGAAATGGTAGGGTACCAGGACCAAACAGATATATGATCACTGATAGTAAGCTAGACACAGAGGGAACCACTTACTCTAGCAGCCTGGCGGGGTGGTGATGGTGACTCCGCCATACTCATATGGGTTGCAGGAAGGGAACGGGGGTGGGAGGAGGACAAATTTGGTGATGGGTATTCCCCTGATCCAATGTTAATATGTACCTAAAATACTACTGTGAAAGATATGTAAGCCAATATGGTCAAAATAAAAATTAAAAAAAAAAGAAAATCTCTAGAAAGTCTATATCTTGATACTGATACCTAACAGAGAAGAAGATATTATTCTGAATTAAAGGAAAGAAAGTTTCAAGATTTTTCCCCCTCTTTAGGCTGTTTTAAAAGATTAAATTCCTAAATGTTCACACAGTGATTTGACATGTCTTGTAGTCACTTCCTTCAAGGAGACAAAACTGTGAGTCTCTTAAGACATGGGAACCAGGTAACCTACAGTTCTCTTCCTGCAAAAGACTAAAAAACGGTGAACAGGATGCTCAGTAAATAAATTATAAGCTTCCTGTTATCATGCAGCTTTCTCTGTAACTCAACTTGATCTTGCTGTATATTACCAAAAAAAAAAAAAAGAAAAGAAAAAGAAGTGATTCGCTTTAGCTACTGCGCTCAATCTGCCACTCCATGTCTCAGAGAAACAGAGAAACAGAAAGCCTTCTCTAGCTTCTACAAAATAGAAGTGTAGGAAGTCTAGTTTCTAAAATATTGAGGGGGAGGGATGGCAGATTAGGACTATAAAACTTAAACTGATCAGTTTTCCTTTAGTCTCTCTTACAGAGAAAACAGACTTACTTTATAGCCTACTATAAATGGTTCCTGAGTTCATTTCAGGAAATATTACATTTACTAAAAGATCTAAAATCAGTGATAAAAACTTTTTTCTATATTTGACCATTACAATAAATATAAATATGGAGTTGTATGGGAGTTGTATGGCTTCTATGATAACTTTTCAACTTTGCCACTACCACATAAAATGATGACTATATATATATGAATATATATATATGAATGGAACAGATGTGGCTGTGTTCTGTTAGAACTTTATTTTCAAATATAGTTTTGGGTAGATTGGATCCACAGGCTGGAGGAGTTGTGATATTGTTTGGAATTTCACTGGATAGCACAGGTATCAAGAAAGCAGGAAGATCATGTTCTGCCCTGGAGACTGCAGAGTTAGTACAGCAGGAGGGCATATGCCTTGCACATGACTTACTCAGATTCAGTCTTCAGAGCTCTATAGGTTTCTCTAGGATCAATCAGGAATGATGATTGAACTCAGATCCAGGGAAAAGCCCTTGGTACCATCAAATGTGGCCTACCCCCATATAAAAACAAAACAAAAAGTATGTTTGCTCCAAAAACCACTCCAAAGACCAATTTGTGCAATCCAGTTTTCCATATAATGTGTTCATATAACATTCATATTTCTCTTGTTTCTTTCCTTGCTTTACCCAACTTCCATCCTCCCTTCCTCTCTCACTGAATTATTTTTCTCACTCACTTACATAATTACTGAATATCTTAAATTCAATAATAAAAACTTAACCTGATATAGAGGACACCTAATGAATTATGAACTATAAAAATTGAGGTATATATCAGTCTACATACACAGTTTTATTCAAAGTCCTCAGAGAAGTAGCTTGAAATATGAAGTGTCTGAACATTTGAATCAATCAATACTCTGATGTGCTCACCCTCTAAAATAAGACATATAAATTTTTTTTTATTTTTTCTAAGGTTGTCATTTGTTTGTTTTCTGGGAAGTTGATGAAGGGTTTGTTATTTTTACATATGCCTTCCAACACCATTTAGCCATTCCTAGAATTAATTACAACACTGGGACTTGTAGTATAAAACAATCATGTTAGATATGTAGGGGTGGGTTATTACCTATAAGAATTTCTGAAAAGGTTATTTTGTAAGCTAGAGAGATAGTGCAGTGGTTAAGGCACTTGTCTTGCATATGGGCATATGGTTTTCAACTCCTTGAACCTACATGATCCTCCCAAACCAGCCAGGAATAAATGCAGAGTCAGAAATAACTTTTTAGCATTGCCAGGTGTGGCACCAAAACAAATAAAAAGGACTCTTGGACTTTCATACCACTAATAACCTATTTCTATTGGCTATTGTTGACAAAATGAATCAACCATAATTTAATATAGAGCTATCCTATTCATTGTCAATACTAGGAGACAAAGATAACTAGATCAACTGTTCCTCTTGCAGGCTGCCTGCAACATAAGATAAAGGGGAAGAAAATTAGAAAGATTTTACTTTACATTTTTTTAATTTGGGGGCCACATTCAGGGGCTACATTAGAGTTTGTTTCTGATTTAAGCACTCAAGAATCACTTCTGCTGGGCTCAGGAGACCATATGGGATACAGGAAATAAAATCTGAGTCAGCAATACAAGTGCCCTATGGGCTATACTATTTCTCTGGCCTTGAGAAGAGGATGTCATTTCTGTGAGTTTGATATTAATTTTTTAGTATTTAATAATAATTCTTTAATCAAAGCAAGTATTTTACATTAAGATATTAAAATGATTTAGAAATAGCTTATAAATTGGTTTCATTTCCTTCTGTATAAATTTCTTATTTATCTTTATTTTTTTTATAATTTTTATTGTGACCAAGGTGAATAACAAACCTTTCACAGTAATATTTAAGAGACATAGTGACAATGAATCAGGGCCATTCCCACCACCAGTGTTGTCCTCCCTCCACCCCTCTTTTTGGCATGCATCCCATATCTCCCTCCTTTGCCCCTTGGAGTACTAGTGTAACTGTTCCCCTATCTGTATAGCTTGTTGTAGATAGGGTATCGATTATGTTGTTGATGACTTTGGTTTTGGTATTTAAGTCTGATAATTTTTTATTTCTACTCATAGTTTATAGAGCTGTTTGGTCCTGTTACCATTCATTTTTATTTCCCCCTCCATTCATGAGACAGAACAAGATGATTCAATTTGTGTGCTTCTGCTGGAAGAAGACAAAAATCAAAACCAACCAAACAAACAAAAAACATAATAAAACCAACAAACAGTAAACAACAACAACAACAACAAAAACAGTAACTACCAAAAAAAAGCACCAACCAAGCAGCAACAACAACAAAAAATAATAACCATAAGAGTGAAACTGATACTAATTCTATAGTTTTCATCAAGTTATTTTGCTCATCTATAACTTTAGTCAAGGTCTCTGTGAAATATGATCAATTACATTCACACATTAGCTCATATATCTTCAAAGCATTTTTATAATAGTGATGTAACTAATTGAACAATGTTAATTTGGAAGGACCAGCCATAAGCCACTATTCCAATTCTATCTATTTTTTTTCAATGCCAGAAAAAAATACCACGAGAGTCTGACTATTCTGAATTCATTACCTTTCAAGGCACTCATATACTAAGAAATCCACAAAACTGAGATTTTCAAAGGTCAGGAGGGTAGAGTCATTTTAACAATTTTAAGAGTGGTTTAACCAATCCTCAATCAAATTAGAAACTCTTCCATTTCCCAGATTTTCCTTCATCAAAAGTATGTCACTTTGAGAAGTGATTTTCTGTGTTAATATATTTGAAACATTGTATGTCTGAAATTCAAGTATTAATAATTTTATAATAATCAGACAATCTTAGTTTAATGATTAAACAAAAATATATCTTGGAACACATCAGCCTGCAATTCGGGAAGTTCTCTCCTGTTAATATAGCACCAGATGCCCTCTCAGCTTCAGTGATTCTCCCAAACTTGTGACAAAGCTCTAATCTGACCATTTGGCATTGAGTAAAAAATAAAACACAGCATGGTAATATAATGATTCCAGTTTGTCCTCTGTGCTAAAGACAAAAGACCTTTTGCATGCACTCTTCAGAATGAGGTGTTTACAAGAGGAAAACTTTTGAAGTCTTTGCTCTGACACTAAACAGAAAATGTGAGAAGGACTACTTTTATGACTCCTCTTGAAAAGTTTCATGTGGCTAATCCTTCTTGTGGGCATAAAATAAATAGAAAAATACACTGTACTCCTTTTCCCTCCTCCCTAAGTGGAGGTATAGAGAGCATATATTTCACAGTTCTTATAATAGTTTACTAGATAGTAAACTTCAAACAGAAATAAGCAACTCTAATCTACTAAAAGAAGCAAACAACTTTTGAATAAATTAGAGATTAAATTTATATTTTTGATGTGAATATAGCTATCTATATTTTTGTCGTCTATATGACAAATTATAAAGAGAAGTAGGGAGGAGGAGGGAAGTAAGGTAAAAAATTACCTCATCTTTAAACAAATAGGATTTAGGGCAAGTATGTATAAAAACATTCTGTAACACTAAACCATACACATACATCTAACTATCCCATATACTGTGTATTTAAATAGATTGAGTTTCAAGAAATTGTGGAAAGGCTGCCCTCTTCAGACACATTATTTTCTTCTTTTTATATTACTATAAGATTTTTCTATATAAATTTTTCATTGGGATAAATGGAATATGGGGTAAAATATTCTTAAATTAGAACAAATGTCAAACAAGCACATGAAAAATACTTTTAAGTACCTAGGCAAACCTAGGTTTGCCTGCCTGGACTTATCTAGAATATGTATATTTTTAAGTATTCCACATGACTCTGATTCATCTAAGAAAGCTTAGAATCCTGAGCAGTAATTAATTAATGGAGCTGTCTGAGGGTGAAATGTTTACTTCAGCTGTCGCGTATCTAAGTGCATTCAGAATAACCACCTGAAGCCACAATAATTGGCTTTTGTGTCATTAGAATTTTTAATAGCTGTGATGAACTCTACTCTTATTCCCCACTAAACTCTTGTTTTCTGCTTTATTCCTGTCATTCTGAACAACCTGAAATGACAATTAAGAGCCCTGTCATAACAAAAAGTACTGTGCATATTTGGGACCTGGGAGGCATTAATCCTGCTGTCAGCAGAGTTTTTTCAGAATTCTCTATAGACGGGTTAGAGAGAGATGCAAATGGAAAGATTCACAGGAAACACAATTTGTTTTTCTACATTTCCTGATCTGTGCTGTTACCTACTACCCAATATTTACTTTTAGTGACCAAATGCAAGGAGTGAGCATGCTATAATTAAAAGACTTCCAAGAACCTCACTCCAAAACAAAATTCAATTCTTTATAGTCATTCCAGAACAACTTCAATAGAAAAAAGTATCAACAAATAAGAAAATGTCCCTGGGGCTAGAGCCATAGAACAGGGATAGGATGTTTACTTTACATGCGGACCACCGATTTTGATCCCAACATCCCAATGATTTCCCCAAGCCTGCCAGGAGTGCAGAAGAGGAGTAACCCCTGAGCACCCCCAGATGTGGCCCGAAATAAAAAAACAAAAATACCCATTCTAATATCTTCTGCAAGAAGAAGAAGAAATTTAGTTGTGCTGTGGTCTCTTGTTTATTAACTACAATAACAAGAGAAGGTAAGTAAAATACTCAATTACACGGAGGTCATTGGAGAAGGAAATTCTAAACATTATTTTTGAGAACACTTGCTTGTGAAAATTAAATCGCAGTGAAGGAAAATGGTGTGTGCAGCAATGATAACTGATCATTTACATAATAGTTGACATATGTAATATGCATGTACATTTTTGCTGAGGACCATAAATACAAAATAACTTGTTTATAATTTGAGGTGACCGAACTGAAAAGAAATGCGTGCTAGCATGTTCCTCCTCTTGCTTCTAATATTCAGTTTCATGTATAATTGATAGGCTACAATTTCTATGATGGTTAAAATAAGAGTAAATAAATTATGAGGATTCAAAAAATCATCCATTTGCAAGGATTGTTCAGTTTTCCTTTGAGTGGATATTAAGCAATTGCCATTCCTAAAGCATTTAAATTGCGGTCTAGCAATTTCCTTGTTTTCTTGAGCTAAAACTCAGATGGTAAAGAATAAGACTTCAAATAGGATTGAAACTTTATTTTTTTCCCACAATAGCTGAAATTAACAGCACTGAAAAATATAGCCAGAATTAATCTAAAGAACTGAATTCAAAATATGCCTATTTGAGTAAGACAAGAAAATTACAAGTTCTTTTTACTCTATACACAAGTCAAAGAAGTCTAAGGTAGAGGGAAATTTATCAAATACAGAAATATAGGCTTACATACTTAAAATTCTGCAAGATTACATTTTGCATGCTTCAAACTGTTCAAAATGAACTTACAGTTGCCACATAATGTGTATAAAGTTCATAATTTTGCACAATTTTTTCATATAAAAACAAGCTTAGTAAATATCACAAATGTAAATAGTTGAGTATACTTCTAATTTTCATATAAAGTAAAATATAGTAAAGATTTATTATAAATAAAATGGTAAATTTTATATATAGTAAAATAAAAACTCATATGTATGAGTTTTATGATATAAATAAATATAAATTAATATAAATATAAAATAGATTTATATTTATATAAATATATAAAACCTTAAAAATGAATATATAAATTATACTTTGTATATATCTACATTACTTGCACATATTATATGAATATGGCCTATGTAGATAATGTAATATAGCATTATTATATTACTGAATACTCAACATATTTTTAGATTTAAGAGGAATATCTAAGTATATTCAATTTTTCATATCTACAAAACTTTAGAAAAATATCCCTCTAAAGTAGGAGCCTCCTTCCCTCCACCTATGGAGGTGAGGTGAAAAAATCATAACATTTCTGCTCAAAATCCAGCTATTTTTTATTTTATTTGGAAGCCTCATCTGTACGTGCTCAGAAAATACTCCCAATTCTGTGCTCAAGGGATGGATTTTCACTCTTAGCAGTGCATGGGAAACCATGTGATGCTGGAGATCAAAGCCCGAGTGTCCAACATGTAAAGCATGTGTGACTAAACTTAATAGGCATAAACAAGAATCTTGCACCTCCATCCTTTCTTGTGCTTTGATTATTCTTAGGTATCAATACAACCAATTAGGAGGCTCTTTCTAGCACATACAGTCGTAAAATTTCTCTCATAAACAGACCAAACTACTAATACAATGGTTTGCACCCACATACCAAGAAAAATAAGCACAAGGGGCAAAAAGATGAATACATAGAAAGGTCCTGTTTTTCCTGTGCTTACCCAGGAGACGCAAAATGAGACAAAAGTAACAGCAATAGAGCTCTAGGTATATACAAACATCTTTCCCATGTGAACAAAATATCCATAGAAGCCAACAGTGTATAGAGCAAATGTAGTAAATTTCATCAATGTGCCCCTTTTGGTGTTTTCTTCTTCATAAATAATAAAACTTATAAAACTGCCATTCTCCTGTTTTGCTTTATACTTCCTGGCTAGGAAGCTCTAGTCTCTCAAAGAAAAGTTCACAAATTTCCATGGAATGGGGAAGCAAAAGTGCTACATCACCCAAACTAAGTCTCAAGTCTAATAGGAAGGCAAGTTTTATAGCTGCACTGGGAATGGGAGAATACATATTCTTCAAAGAAACTATTTTCTCTCTCAGCTTGCTACAAGGGTCCTTATTCTGTTCAGCACCAATATGCGAGGATGTTAGACCTCCGGAGCCAGAGATATTAGCAATGAATATCTAAGGACTGGCTCTCCCTTGTTTCTTGTTCACATTTTTGTTAACACTTTCCTATGAGAAACCTTTCACCCACAATACACAGAAAAGGTCAGGTGAAATGTAATCTGGGGGGGGGGGGTCACCAAAACATGCCAGGCATTTCCTGAACATATCATGGACCCAGAGTAGAATGCTTCATGGGTAACTGTAGGCGATTCATAATAATAGAACCCTTTGGAGAGATCCTTATTAGTTCTGGTCATTTTAGACTCCCTCCATGTGGTCTTTTCCAAACACAAGAAGTTAAATTCATCTGAATTTCATTTGTAACTTACAGTACCTTCTTACATTAAGTCCCATTTTGTTTATCATATTCAAGTTTAGTTTGCTGGCTTAAAAATAAAACATTATGACTGACACACACCTTTACCAAATGCCATTTTTTCTCACTTATTATCCACTCTTCATTGTATAATAGATGACAGATAGATATATGATAGATTGATATTTATTTTTAGGTCATATCTGGTGGTACTTGGTGTTACTCCTGGCTCTACACTCTTGGTGGTGTTCTAGGGACAATCTGGGATACCAGGGATCAAAGCTGGGTGACATGCAAGGCAAATGCCTTATTTGTTCTGCTAGAGCTACAGCCCCCTGATTCTATACTCATGTTTGTAATCACGGTGTTTAAATAAAGGTATTATAAAAAAAATACCTCTTTTCTCCATTTCAGATAGCTGGCTGATTAGGTAATCTTTAGAGGAGACCATGAGAAGAAAATTTAAAAAAATCCCTAATGATTATTTTGTTCATTCAGAGCCATTAATGTAGTCCTATATAAAGTAAATGCTTAGCAAACTCATACTAACATAATGTCAGGAGGGGAAACAGATTCTGGTTCCTTGAGTTTGAGTTGCATCAGGGGATTGCATTTCAAGCAAGATCCAAGAAATGCTAAAATTGCTACATAACACTCAGTAACCAGAATTATATCACTAACACAAACCACAAAATTATTAACTATCCAACTCATGACTTGATTGCAGATTTCCCTACTATTAAACACGTTTTGGCTTCACTTATGGACCCTGTTCTTTACAGATGATAACCAAAGCTCAGAAGAATTACATCAGATGACAAGATCCCACAGCAGGTTAGTTTTCTATGTAATAGGACACAACTACATCTTTTATTGCCAACCCAGGCTACATTTTCTCTGTAGCATTGAAGAGTTTCCAAAATGTTATATCTTCATAGACATTCCACATTAAATTCTATCTCAAACACTAAGATATAGATAAGACCATAACATTCATATTTAATCGATGGGCACCAAATTAGCTTCACAGTGGAAAATCTTGACCTTGCCCAGTATTATGCAGTTACTTAGTGTTCAAGCTAGACCCAACCAAAAGTGATTCTAATTCTAATTACATTGTTCTCACTGCCTACAAAAGCTTTATTTCAGAGGAGCAAAGCACATCCTTATAATTGAATTATTGAAGGAACCCACATGGCAAATCATGGCAAGACTCTCAACACTAGTAGTCAATGCTACAATTTTATTGGTCAGAGAAGCATTTTATTTCTCTAATATGCCCTGTGTTTGTTCAAAGTCCTTAGACTACTACCTATATCTAAGTATTGGGAATATTTATAATACATTCAAAATTGAAAATTACAGAGTTGACTATACATAGTACAGTGTCTTCTCTGCACCCTCAAATTATCTCTAGTTTAAGAAATTATCTCTAGTATAAGAAAAGGGGACATTGATGTTATTAAAATAACCAAATGATTATTGTGACTAAATGATAGAAAAACAAATGGCTCCTTCCTTTCTTTTTATACTTAGTATAATCCCCAGTTTGCCTGTAACTAGGTAACCAGAAAAATATTTGATTTTATCTACCTGGCAAAAAAAAAATAGAAGAAGAAAAAATAACATACAATTTCAACAGGCTTGGGCAATAAATTATCAACATTCCTCTGGGATACTGAAGAGGAAATTACAGAATTGAGTTACATCATTTGGAAAGGAAGTATCTGTCCAAAATATTCAAAATACATGCATCTCCCTTTAAGCTTAGGTGATGATTGTCTGTCACCTTTGAATGGATGCTTTGCACATAGATGCTTCTTTCTCTCATGAAGTACACACTGCTGAATACTACTTAAATAACCAGAGCATCCCACTCAACCTGAAGCTCTAATACTTCACTGATTTCTGGAGTACTCTGTTCTTACTTTTATATTTGTTTGCCTGTTTTAATTTCATTTTCTCTATCCCATGGATTAGCAGTCCCTGTTGCACAGTGAAGTATATTCCTGAAGCAATCCAAGCATCCAGCTGGCAAAATTCTGTGTTAGCATAATTTTTATTTGCCGAGTCAACATAATGCCCCTCTTTTGTTTAAATTACTAAACCATTAAAACTATGTGGAGTATAATTCCAAGTGTAGCTTGATAGACTGCTCACAAAATTGTTAAATGACTCTACTAAGATAATATTCAAAAATAGACCGAGAACAGAGTTTTCAGAGCAACAGAACTTTTGCAAGGATTGAAATACAAGTATCCTCTTTAGCACAAAATGTTTGGTCAAAATTCCTCACAATTGTGATAACACGGTCACATATGTGCAGAGAATGTAAAGAGGGTCAGCCCTGAGAAGAAACCACCTCATCCTAGTGGTGTTCTGTCTCTTTGGAACCTGGAGGTAGAAATAATGAGCCTTCAGTAGGGAGTGACAGATTTTTATCTCAGAAATTCTGACCTAAATGACTTCATTAGCATTGTTCCAAATGAAAAGTCACCCTCCCTTTATGTGGATCTGTGAGGGATGTTGGGGAGGCAGAAGGCACTGCAATGTTTTATTTGGAAAAAAATCCATTCCCCAGAACCAATGACATACTGAGCCATCACCCCCCCACCCATGTACTCCAGAAAATAGATAGAGCCTATTTCTGTGCTACATGAAGTCAACAGAATAAGAAGCTCTCAATTCAGAGAGCATGATGTGCCTCATCACTGTTCATACTGAAATCACAAGTCTCTTCCAGTCCACATCATGGGATCCCAGGGAATGCAGTTCTAGAACTCATTGATTTCTCTTCTGGCATATGTTTTCTTAATTTTTTGTACTGCATACAGCAATGTTCATGGATCATTCATGGTTCTGTGTTCAGGCATCATTCCTGGCAAGGTTTGAGGGTTCATATGTGGTTTTGGGAATTGAACCAGGGTTGACTGCACAAAGCAAACTCCTTAACCTCTACCCTACCTCTCCAACCGAAGAAGAGCCGATATTCCAGAGAAAACTATTCTTTCCAGTTCTGAATGAGAAAGAATGAGAAAAAGAAAGATAGAGATAGAGAGAGAGTGGGAGGAGGATGATGACAGATAGTGGAATGTACACACACACACACACACACACACATATATATATACATACAAACACATTATTATAAATTTAAGGCTAGACAAAAGTATTCAACTATATAAAGATTCACTAAATCATTAATAAAAGTTCATTGGACATTCATCTTTAGTGTACCAAATTCACTTAACTCCAGAGATATAGCTTAGGGGTAAATTTGCCTTTTATAGAACAGTAATTCCAAATTTTACCACTTACTGGCCATGGACCCATGCCTGAGTATCCTTGACTTGCTTAATTACCCCTAAGTTTCTTATTTGCAAAATAAAAGCATTAGTTTCTACTCCACAAAACTATCTTTAAATAAAGTATAAAAAGCAGCTGTGTATATAACACAAAAAACATTCTATAAGTACTATCTAAGAATAAGGGAATAGGAGCCAGGAAAATAATACAGAGTGTAGGATGCTTGTCTTGTTGGGGCTGACCAAGGTATAATCTCAAAACCCCATATTGTCACTTGAGCATTGCAATATTTACCCCTGAGCATGATGACAGGAGTAAGCTCTGAATACTGTCATGTGTGGACCAAAACCAAAAATTATAAGTAAAAAAAGTAAATAAATACAAAAGCAAAGTCAATAATTTCCCTAATTTATTAAATGGTTTTAAATGAGGATCCTCCTAGCTTTCCACCCATATTTCAAAATCAAAGTATTTTTCCATCTATGTCTCACTACAAGGACTGTTTTTGGAAAAAAAGTCTTGTTTTGCAAACTTGGTTCATGACTAAACTTAACAAAAGCTTGAGGCTCCCTGAGTGACAGCTCTGGGGCACACCTGGCTAGGTGGAACATTCTGGATAGATCGCAAGTTAGCTTCTTGTCAAGGAAAAATCTTTGTATCTAAGAATAGGCAGAAAATGATCACATAGAATCTCTCTCCTAGAAACATTATGTCTTACTGAAATGTGATTAAACATATAATGCTTAAAAATTTCAATCAGTATGCTATAAAGGGAAAAAGAATAAAAGTGAGAAGATTTTAAGGTAAAGAGAAATTTAATAGGGGTCTATTTAAGGCTGGGGATTTTTCATGTTTCTCTTTTGGTCTCAGAGAAAGTTGCTCCATTTAACCTGAGGACCAGGAAGGAAAATATATTTTGATCATTTATTATTGAAGAATCATCCTCAGTTAATATATAGCAAAAGAAAATAGGTATGTGAGTCTCTAAGACTAGGATCAAAGGGATTGACAGCAAATGGCATGGAAGAATATTTGGGGAGGCAAGTATTCTACAACTTGATAACAACGGTGGGTACATAAGTGCATACAGTGGTCAACAAAGAAATAAAGATATATCTAGGCTAGAAATCATTTATGTACATAGATTAAAAGACACTGAATTAAAATATTTTTGTTTGTTTTGTGGCCACACCCTGTGACGTCCAGGGCTACTCTTGGCTATACTCTCAGAAATCATTCCTGGCTTGGGGGACCATATGGGACACTGGGGAATTGAACCATGTTCCATCCTGGGTCAACTGCATACAAGGCAAATGCCCTACCACTTGCAGCATCGCTCTCGCCCCAATCCTGGGTTTTTAATTGAGTTCATACAAGACTATTGATTATAAATACAATTGCAAGGTTGGAAAAGCACACTATTAGAAAGAAGAAATTGTAGAAAAAATGGAGAGGGTGAGAGTCAGTGCTTCATCGTAACTACCAATGTTATGGAGGTAAATTCATCTCATGAGGGAAGGAATGAGAGTAGAAAAAGACTGGGTTCATCTCTCCTGAAGAAATAGAGGGTAGCAAAAGCCTAAGAATAGCTAAAGATGTTTGGATATAGGGGTTGGAAATAAGTAGGGAATTTAGCACAAGAATTTTGGCAAAAAAAAGGGCATAGAGATAGGAATGAATGTGCCCTTCAAGACACAGTCTCTGGTATCCTGATCAATTCAGTAGGTTGGGGTCTAGATTCTATTAATCTGCTCCTGTGCTTCAATCCCTAACAGAGATTTCAGGAACCCAAACCTGCAAGTTATTCCTCTGCCTTTAGCTCCCCTGGCTATCCATGCTGCCTCTTACTATAGATATCTATTGCCAAGTGTGTTTTCAAGAGGGGTTCCATACTTTCAAAAACAGGCTTATTTTTAGCTCTTGACAAATCCCCAAGGTTTTTCAATCCAAAAGAAAGATGAATGACTAAGATTTTGGCTGGGGCTAGGGGGTGGGTGGTATGAGAGAAAGAAAAAAAAAATAAAACCAACTTGGTTTGTTGCAATGTCGCTTTTCATTTTTCACTGTTAATTTGGAAATTTGCTTCAACTTGCTGTGAACCTTCCCACAGAAATATATTACACAGAACACTGAAGTGTTTTAAAAATACTGGCGCACTCTGGCAACCGTCTGTCACTCTTTGCAGCACATAGCAATTTAAAATTATTGGAGCTCTTAAATTAAGTGCTTAAATTTGAAGGTGATCACCACTTTGAGCATGTGGATTGCACAGCTATCTCAACTATAGCAGTGCTTCAATTTTCTTTAAGCAGGTCATTTTGGGGAGCGATAAAAGAGTCTGATTGCCCAGCATGCATTGATTTAAAACTACTGGAGTCGTCAATTCATTTCTACAAGCTCTTCTGTTTGGGTGCAATCTTCTTCTGACGGCTTAAATTGGGCCAAATTGGTCCCTACTGCACATGCCCAAACGCTAATGTATTTTGGTAATCTGCCTCTTTGGGGGCAAAATTAACAATAATTTCTGACTAAGCCCACAGCAGCAGCAGATGAATTTGCTTTTTAAAACTACAAGGTCATCTAGGTGGACTTTGCTGTATACTAATATAGACTAATATATACTAATGTCAAACAGATATAAAAAAAATTACAAGATTGGCTATGCACAGACTTTTGTCCAAGCATACCTTATTCAGTTTCTCAGAAATAATTTACATTTTATTAGAATATATTATGTGTTATAGAATCCTGTGTCTTACCGAGAAACTCTGTACATGTTAATATTTATTTGATCTCAAAATGCTGATAAATCACCAGGTCTTACAATCTAACTGCACTGAAAAAAATAAAAATGACCGTTTGACTCAGCTGTGCCAGGAGTAATTCGTGACTCTTCTTTTAGAAATTCTTCTTGCCTCTGCTCAGGGGAACCTATGTGATGCCAGAGATCAAACTTGTGTCAGCCACATGCAAGAAAAGCACCCTACTCACTGTATTATCACTCTGGCCCCTCAAATATGTTTCTTAAATTAAATATAGCCTTGTCAAGTTTAAAAAAAATATGGGGTCGGTGAGGTGGCGCTAGAGGTAAGGTGTCTGCCTTGCGAGCGCTAGCCAAGGAAGGACCACGGTTTGATCCCCTGACATCCCATATGCCCCCCCCCACCAAGCCAGGGGCAATTTCTGAGCGCTTAGCCAGGAGTAACCACTGAGCATCAAATGGGTGTGGCCCGAAAAAACAAAAAAAAAGTATTAAAAAAAGAAAATTAGCTGTTAAATGGATAGTCTAAGTATGCAGCATCGAATACTCCCAGAAAATAAAAAGGAAAAAAATCTTTGTTATTAAAAATAAGTAGTGGGGCCCGGGAGATAGCATGGAGATAAGGTGTTTGCCTTTCATGCAAAAGGTCATCGGTTTGAATCCCGGTGCCCCATATGGTCCCCCGTGCCTGCCAGGAGCAATTTCTGAGCATGGAGCCAGGAGTAAGCCCTGAGCACTGCCGGGTGTGACCCAAAAAACCAAAAAAAAAAAAAAATAAGTAGTAAAATATTCAAAGATTCACAAAAATAGTAATACTGTCTAACATGTATAGAACACTTTTATTTCCTTAAGTAGTTCTCCTACAAACAATGGGAGCTAACTGTTCCAGCCCATCCTATACTATGCTATAAAATTTGTCTTTTCTCTATTAGAAATGGATTCCCAATGCTATAAAAAGAATTTTTAGAATATGCCAGTGTGATATTACTAATCCAACTACAAAGCTACTACACTACTAATCTAATCAAACTGCTGTTTCAGACATTTTTAATCTCAACCTTTTTTAGAGTAAATCAATTAATGTGAAGTATACACGTCAAAATGTTGTCATTGTGAATATATAATTCCAAATCTCTTTAGTTAATTGACACAATACCACACATAATTGTCTCTAGAGTTCAATGTTTGAACACTACCCCATCCCAAAAGTTCCCTCATATTTGTAGAGGCATATTCTACTTTGGAATTTTCATATGTAGTGTATCACGTACTATGTAGTCAGTTGTATCTACCTTCAATGAGGTAGTGTAATGTTTTTAAGCTCCATTTTGGAGCATTCCTCAGCAGTTGTTGTCTTCTTGCTAAGCCATAATCCTGCAGATGGTTTCACCACAACTAAGGGATATTTAGGTTCTTTCCATTTTTGCATTACTATGATTATGATATGAAGACATGAATATATCTATATCTATACATAGTGTATCTTTATGTAAACGTATACTGTCAATTATTTTCAAGGAGAACTAGTTATTGTTGTTAATTTTATTTTGTTTTATTTTATTAAAACCACTGTGATTTTACAAAGTTCTTCACAGTTGGATTTCAGGCATACAATGATTCAGGGCTAATACCACCACCAATGTCAACCTTCCTTCACTCTGTTCCCAGAGTATATCCCAACCACCATGCTTTGCTCTCAGCCTTCCAGTACAACAGATTCATTTAAAGTTTACATTGATAAATTTTGGATCTCTTGATTCCATTGTTGTTGACTTTGGATTGAATATTTATTTTTATCTTTCTCATCTTCTATTCAGCTTCTTTCTGTCTCCTCGCTATAATCTGAGGCCAAGGGTGTTCAAGACAATTCCCATTTGGACCACTGCATTTCTTCATGCATAAAATACATCATAAAAGTAATACTACTTTATTTATCCTGCTTCTATGGCTTACTTCTTTTAACTTAATATCTTCCAAGGACTGGCAATTTCTAAGATAAGATTATGCTTATTATGGTAAAAAAAACTGAACTGTTTTAACCATCAATGCATACAATATCATTTTTCTAAGAGGAAAGGGAAGTGAAGCAGGATGAGGTACTTTTCTAAAGACTGCAAGACAGGGGTCTGAAACTGAGATCCTGAATCTGTTTCAAGTTTTTTAATCTCTTAAAGTTGCACAGATTAGTTGTCGCTAGATAAATTTTCTTGTTACAGGCCATAAGTAAAATTACTACCATAATCACTTTACTTGAATTATAATGGGAGTCAGTTGCAGTGAGTGTTTCTTCCTTGTGTTGCCCACAGGTCTCTTCCCACCCTTTGTACACCATTTACTGAGTTCCCAGAAGCAGCTGTGAGACCGAAACCCAGAAAAACATGATTTGCTGAAGAAACAAGATTATAATGTAATGAGGGTAGCTGGAAAATGGGTAGAGAAAGAAAAAGAGTGGTGGAGTATGTGTCAAAATACTGTCAATAAGAATCCCAGTTTTATGGACTCAGAAAGCTGAAACTCTAGAACACAAATTGCAAAACAGAATTATCTTGTCTAGAATTAAAGGGACCAACATTCTATTCTCCAGATTGGTCATTTCTTAACTGGGATAGGTTGGATAGGACACAAAGAGAAAAGGGAAGTGATGGCCTCTGTACTTGGAGCCTCCTATTGGGGAGAGTGATGTTATAGAGAGGAAAGCTGAGAGCTATTAGCAGTACACTAACTATGTGCAGTGTCCTAGTCCTGGAAATGGGAGTCCTGTTGAATACTGCCAGCATCCATTACAGTTACTTCTACTCCCTGTAAAAAGTTACAAACAGGCCAGAGAGATAGTAAAGGGAGTAAGAGGTTTGCCTTACATAAGGAGTCTCTGATTCCATCCCAGGCACCACCAGTGATCCCCTGAACACAGGACACAATTCTAAGCAGTCTTCATCACCTCCAAGTGTGCAACCCTCAAAAAATAGAGGTTAACACTGTTACCATAGCAAGCAGGCTTACTCCCATATCTGGGACTCAACATTTATATTCTTTTTTTTTGGGGGGGGGGTTTGGGGCCACACCCAGTGACGCTCAGGGGTTACTCCTGACTATGCGCTCAGAAGTCGCTCCTGGCAGGCACGGGGGACCATATGGGAACCGGGGGATCGAACCGTGGTCCATCCTAGGCAAGGCAGCAGGCACCTTACCTCCTGCGCCACCTCCCGGCTCCCAACAACATTTATATTCTAACTTGATAATCTTATTCCAAGCCCAACACAAACAAAAGATAGTGTCTTCTAACCCCTTGGGTTTTAGCTCTTGTGTCCCTTTGAATTATCCAAAAGAGAGAATGGTGCTCATAACTAACTAGAACTTTAGTGCATGATTGAAATCCTTGTCTAGAGTCCACACTCAAGTCTTTTCCTCAATAAACCAGGAAAATAACAAAGTCCATCTACCATCCCTAACCTGAATCTTATTTATTCTTTTCCCTTTAGAGTCACTTTTCTCAGAATCAAAGTCCTAGTTATATCTGGTGTTCAAAAAAACAAAGGTTTTGCTGCACTAATAACCTCCAAATTCCAGTAGCTTAAAATAAAGACTAATTTTTGGATCCCACTACATGTCTTTCAGGGTTCACTAGAGTAGGAAGGAAATGAAGGTTTTCTGCTGTCAAATCATTCCCCAAAGGCTCAGCAGAGAGCTGAACTACCAGTGACTGGCAAAGCAAGTTGGGTGTTCCAAAGGCCCCAGCCCAGAGAAGCATAGCACTTCCATTAAAACTCATTGTTAGAATTGCTCAACAGCCACAGAAATGTCCTATGTGCCCAGAGAAAGAAGATCAATGGAGAAATGTGTAGCCTCCCATTAAGGTTTGTCTTGATCTCATCTATGAACTGTTTGGCTCTGATCCCTGTTTCCAGTCGATCAAATAAGTCTCTTCTGATGGGCCTCCTGCTTTCAAGAGCTTTGGGAAAGAACAGAACTTCTAATGGTGTAAAAATAAAGAGCAATTAAAGAGGTCATGATCAGTGGTTAATGAGCTAGCAAGCATTTCCAAGAGAACACTAAAGATCTACCAAATCCCAAACCACCAGCTACATCAGCTTGGCATATTTTTAAACACAGACCTTTTTGACTTTCACTTAGAGGGACAGTGGCTTTGCTTTGTTTCTAAGGTCATGAAGGTCAAGAGACCATAAAATGTATTCTAATACCAAGTCAGGTTAGTGATCTGACGAGGTTGTAAATCACAAAACCTTACAGCTCCCACTTCAAGAGAATGAATTGAAATCCATGCTTATATTATGCTCAGTATAAGAATTTTGTTGTAAAATTATGTATATAGAAACTTTTTTAGAAATTAACTTAAGTCATCTTTTTTTTTCAAGGTTCTTAGATTTATGATGCAAAGGTACTTTTTACTTAATTATGTTGTTCCCAGGACTTCCACACAACAGCCAATTAGGAGAGTCTCCTTTTGCTATTCAGCATATCTGTAGTTGCTGAAGTGTACTTGAGTTCCTTTCTTATAAAATTAGTTATGTGTAGAATCCTTCCCCATTTGTCTGTGCATTGTATAAAAGGACAAAGAGTGGAGATTATTAGAAGGAACAGGAAGGGGACAAGAGGTCAGAATGTACTGACATAATATAAGACAATATAAGCTTAAGATATCACGCTCAACCATGCAAAAAATGTCTTCTAAGGTTTTAAGTAAGAGGGGATCATGGAAATTATCCATTTCTTTCATGGATATAGGGGAGCATTAAGAACTATTATAATCCTCTGAAGAGTAAAATTTGAGAGTGCCTATGTTTACTTATATTTACTTTTTAACTTCTCTAAACTTGTCTTTCAGGGAAAGTGAGTATTTAAAATAGAAAATATGCTCCTTAGTGATGTTCTTTCGTTATGCATGCCTGGCCCAAGAATACAAAACATATGCTCTATGCTTAAGTTGAAAAGAGCATGACCTTTCTGAGATTTTTTTGTATTTGTGGAGTGCCTTGTATTCATTTCCTTTGGAATACGAATGAACAGGTGTCTTCTTTGAATAACATACAAAATGAAATCAGAATCACTGACATGGTTAAGAGAGGCTTTCTATCCCAAGAAGTCAGATCAGACCTTTTCCAAAATGTGTCATTTTGAAATGGAACCCAGCTTTAGTCTAGGCTTAGTTGACCTCATGAGAAACAATACTTGCTACTAAAAAATGAAGGTTACCAAAAGTAACCTTCTATAAGAAATACCTGAAACATAAACCATAGAGCATAGTTTCAAGATTTACTTTAAAATTAGAGGTCACATAAATGATCCAAATATGTTATTAAATGTGGTCATTTTATCCAACTAATCTGTCTAGTGTGAATTTATTTGTCTACCAGTCTCTGTAGAACCCAGAGGAGTAAGACAATGCTCCCTTATTACCCTGGTGATACTGAAATATTTCTCCTCTAGTCTCTACTCTAGACTTCATGCCTTTCCTCAGATTTTTCATATTCACCTAGACTTGTGCTGCACCATGTTTAACAAAATGGTGATTGACTATTTAAAAGAATCAAGCATTTTAAAATAATGTGTCTAACAAACCAGGGAAGCCATCAGTATTCAAATGGAGTAGCAACTTCCTACTTCATTCTAAGCACTGAGTCTTCACTTTGTCCCAGAGCCTGTGGGGTATTGCTGGTGAATTCATGACCACCAGTACTGGGAAGAGAGAGCACTGATCTGTAGCATTTCTCAACTTCAAGTCTATATGTACTTCTGTCATAATCGATTTTAAGCTACTACTAGCATTTCAAGTGATGAGCACATCCATCTCTTGAAAATCAAACAATTGGTTCTTATGTCTATTATAAACTGGTTTGAGGACTTGATTCATAGTGCCCAATACTCCACACCCTCATAATATAGGTTTATGGATTAAAACCATATCCACTTCACACACTACATTAGCTGACTGGGCTCCATAGATACTCAAAGTAGCCCTTACTGAAATAGATGTTCCTAAACCTTTTAGGCACAACATGAGATCATCCTGTGACTTTTAGGAAAATTTAGAGTACAATTTTGACATTAATATCAAGAAAGCCTTGAGGGAGAGCAAAGGCCGGGTTACTGGGTCACCATATTCTACAAATGGGTGGGTGAGGATCCAGGCGGAGTGGCATGCAATATTACCAAGTATTGGGGGAGGGCTGAGGACAGACTACCAGGGGTTGCCATAGACGGCACAACTCAGAAGGGGAATGGCACACACCCTTCCCAGGTACCAGGGAAGGGCTGAGGCTGACTAGCTTAGGGACTTCACATTCCCTCAGGTTTTGGGAGGGAGAAGACCAGGGAGCAGGGCCAAAACTCAGTGACCAGATCAGCAGCCCCACCTAGGTCTGCACACCAAACTAGGAACACAGACACATGTCACAGGTGACAAAGGAGGACCAAAAACAAGGGCAGAACACTCCAAGCCACCATGTACAAAGAAATATGGGGAAACTAATTGAAGACACTAGCAGCCGGGGATATGAAGACATACCCTAACAAGTTTCCAAGTCCACCAAAATGCACGGTCAAAATAGATGAGGACATAAAAGTGGCATTGAAAGCCAAGGCAATAGAAATCAAGGAAGCAATTGCCAGTGAATTCAAGAAAGTCATAGATGAACAAGTCAACAACTAAAAGATGAACTTCTACAGAAGATGAGAGAATCCATACAAATTGAATTAAAGGATATAAGATCGTCTTTGCAATCCAAAATAGTAGAATTACACAACTGAAGAATTGCATATAAGAACTTGAAGAGAATCTACAAACTAAAAATGATAAATAACCCCAAAACCCCAGAGCCCAGACGTCGAACTGATTCAGGTCCCAGAAACAGGATCCAAATTCCTCACTAGGAAATTTCTAATACCACTCTGGCACCAGTTTTCATATGACACCCTGACATAAGGAAATGGCAACAACCCAATCTAAAAGAAGGTAGCCCTATCTCGTCACCTACCAGTCTGATACAATCAGGAGACATGACAGCTTTTGCTATATGCAAAAACCAAAGTCACTAACTACAGAAGACTGACCTTGACAAACTTGCACTGGGTAGAACCTATTGAGGGACCAATGAGAAAGACACTAGCTGAGGCTTCGGCCCAGAATTCATTCAAAAACCAAGATCTCTAATTCCAGAGGTCTGACTTTGACAAATGCAACTGAACAGAACTTTTGGAAACATACTGAAAGTCTCTATCCTAGGTTCTGTTTTAGGATATGAGCAAAAATCAAGACCACTAATTACAGAAGACTGATTACAACAACAGGGATGGAACAGAACTTCTAGAACCATAGAAGAAGAAGAAGAAGAAGAAGAAGAAGAAGAAGAAGAAGAAGAAGAAGAAGAAGAAGAAGAAGAAGAAGAAGAAGAAGAAGAAGAAGAAGAAGAAGATGAAGATGAAGAAGGAGGAGGAAGAAGGAGGAGGAGGAGGAAGAAGAGGAGAAGGAGAAGAAGAAGAAACACAAACCTTTTTAATTAGTAGCTGGTGGTTGGGTGCTGTTTTTTTTCTATTTTTGTTTTCTGTTTTATTTTATCAATTTTTGTTTTATTTGTTTTGTTATGTTTTGTTTTTGTTTTTTGGGGGGAGTTGTTCTTATTTTTGTTCTTTTTGTAATTTGTTATTACTGCTCTATTGTTTTTTTGTTTTTTTTTTGCATTGCTTTATATTGTTACCATTTTCTCTTTTTTTCCCTTTCTCCTTCTAAAGGGAAATTTGTAACACCTAGATTGACTCCCCCTAGTTCCTTTTTTTCTTTTCTTTTCTCTTTCTTTTTCTCCTTTTGCTTTGGTTTTTGTTTTTCTTTTCTCCCCCCTTATTTTTTCGTATATCTACAACAGAACCACATTACTGGAATCATCTCGTTCAGCCTCACAATTTGAGGGAGGAAAAATTGATGGTACCAAGAACAGATAGTCAAATGAACATTTAGTGGAAATAAAAAAAAGATCAGATTGGAACACCAAACCCATAGTCAATGACAACAGAATCGATACCCAATTTGCAACAATCTGTACAAGGGGGGAACAGCTATACTAGCATTATAGGGGAGGTACTGGAGGGAGACATGAGAGACATGCTGGGAACAGGGGTGGAAGGAAGACAACACTAGTGGTGGGAATGCCCCTCAATCACTGTCACTATATGCCTTAAATATCTCTGTGAAATACTTGTAATTACTTTGACCAAAATAAAAATTAAAAAAACAAAGACAGCCTTGTATTGCTTCGCTGCTTTTAGATCTAAAAAGAGCTGTTAGAAGATTGAAATTCTTATCTGAATTCAGATTTGACTTTAACTCTTCCCCATGTTACTTTTGAATTATTGTAATGTTTTTTCCCTCTGGTTTATCTACTTCAGTCCTTCATCTCTCCTTCTCTTTTTGTAGCTAGTAACCACTATAATAATTGTCTTCCAACAGCGAAGAAATGAAGCCCACGATCATATTTTCAATATGTCGCATCCTCACTAGGCAAATCTCAGAAGCTTCCTATGATTTGTCATGTCTAATCCAAACCCCTCAGCTTGGCATTTCAACCTGCCCATAAGTAAAAGCATTAATCCTAGGCTATTGTGACCTGTCATAACACTGGCAAATGTTATTGAAATCCCTATAGACTCTTCATGATGCTTCCAAATTTCTTTATTCACAGAAGACAGCAAAATTTTCTATTCCTGTCTTTTGTCAGACTTGCTGGAATACAGATTAACTAATAAGTATGCTGTCTGCATACTAAGTCCCAGGAATGTTCCTCATGCTCTTTTAACATGCACCTGTCCCTGATAAATCACAACTCCCTTGTAAAAATAAGTAAAATGCAGAGGAAAAAATAGCGCATTCTAGGACAAATTCAATCACCATGTATGCATTTGGCCAGCTCCATAGTCTTGCTTTCTTCTAGAAAGAGATGTATACCAAGCCATAAAAAATTATGAGTGCACCAGTCACTCAGCTGATAGTCTTCAAAGAGAGAGTGGCCCAAATCCCCAGCCTGTGAAAGCCACACCTGCTGCAAGCATCACCTACATACTGTACATTGCTTCACCAATGGCCCAGCTTTAACTCCCACCCATGACTCTCTGCAGAGTCATCGATCTAATCAAAATATTAGAAATTCTTATACTTCTGGAATTCCTGGCATCCAAAAACATCCCCCCAAAAAGATGCATTATCAACAATAGTGCCTAAAATTCTTGGAGCATGGACCTGCATTCACAGTGACATGACAACTCCATTTTTGTATTATTGTCATCCTCAGACAATTTAGACACCAATGTGTATCTGATACCACCTAATCTTTAGAAATGAAAGAAGTAACAGAAAGATCAAGTAGCAACAATCAAAATCCTAACAGTGATTTAATGATCTCACCATGAGATACAATAATTTTTATAAATTTTTTGCTGTTGTACTGTTTTCTTTTTTTAAAAAAAATTTACTCCCATTTACCTGGAAACAAATATATTTATGATGAATTATGTGATGCATAGCCTTTAGATAAGTAATTTTTATATGAAAAATAAATATCCATTTTAATACTTTCGGGGCCATCACCTAAACAAATCTTCAGATCCTCGGCATTTCAGAACTCACTCAGTTCTCTTCCTCCTGCTTTTACTTGCAGTTTAGGGCCTTACACATGAATAATAATCTGGTTCTACAACCCACAGAGTTATCATTAGAGAGTATCCTGTAAATTGGGTTTCTTCTTAATGTCCTACACATGCAGTACAATTTGAGATAAACTTTTTAATATGCATACTATAGGTTTGGCAATGGGCTTTATTAAGAAAAGAGGAAGTCCACAAAGAAAGAATATAGAAAATACAGTTGAGGTTACAAACTCAATGCCATCACAATTTCACTAATATGTCTTCATTCTCTGGAATAAACCACCATTTCTGGTGTCCATTTCCGGGTGAGTATGAGACTACATGAGTGTTTCCCAGTCTATCTGTACTAGAAAAGCTGGATCCTTTGCCTAACTATTATAGACTTGTAGTCCTCAGCAAGAAGCCATTTTGAGTCTCTGTGGGATATGTTGTAATTTCTGGAAATTTTTTTGTCAGGTTATAACTGAGGATGAGAGTTGATTTGGCAGGTAATGAATTAAGGGTTGGAATACTGTTCAGCATTCTACAAGGCACAAGCAGGCATAAAAGGCCAAAATATCCTAATCTCTAGGTTGAGTTATCATAATGCCACTTGGTATCAGTAGCTGTGGATTAGAATATCATCCGTTTACAGGAAGTATCTGGAAGCACCATTTTCCAGTGCCTGGGGGGGAGGCTTAGGTCCACAGAAGTTGCCATTCCTCTGTAAAGATGGAGGAAACTACAGGTATGTAGGGAACTGCACCTAAAGTGGGTCCCACCAATGGAGTAAAGACAGAGCTTAATCTAGCTGCTTATTCAGTTAACTGAGTTTCCCCATCTTTCTCCCTGAATGATATATAACCTTATCCCAAGGAAAACATTCTTAGGACCACTTACTAGATTATGAATTACTGTAACAACATAAAAATACACAATTCCCTTAAAACATTGCTTTTGTATTTGGGGGTTTGGAGTGACATCCTGTGATGCTCAGAGATTATTACTAGTTCTGCACTCAGAAATTACTCCTGGTAGGCTTGGGACTATATGGGATGCTAGAGATATAACCTGGGTTATATCACATGTAAGGCAAATGTCCTACCCACTGTGCTATTGCTCCACTCCCTTATAAACAATTTTATCTGTCAATAATATCCAGAAGAAAATGATTATCTCACTGTTCCCACATTCCAGTGCACCAAAAAAAATCACAGGGTAAAAAGTGAAATCAGAAGCTGAAGCTAACATTTGCTTACCTTGGCCAAACTCTGGCCACTAGAATTGACTCAAAATCCTCTGGGCATACAGAAAATTTTTTCTAAAAGTTATAAATTGTGAACTATTTCACTGGTTCTTTTGTTTGTTTTTATTTGGTTTGGGGTTGGCCTACACCAAGTAGTGCTTGCAGAGTTACCCCAAGCTTTATGTTTAGGGGTCATTTCCAGCAATATTCTGGAAACAACTGAGTTTATACTAGAAGACAAAAGCAGTTTTAGTACCAATGAGCTCCAAAGTAAAGGATACTGATCTTCAGGACATTCCTCAGTGACCTACTTGCCTGCAGGAGACATAAGCTGCTACTCAACCCCTTCTGGGGTCACATTGTGCCCACCTGTACCCGGAAGAACACAGTTCAGGACTTTCATCAAAAGAATCCAGACAGAATTTAGACACTACAGAATTTAGATATTCCTATCTGCACAACCTCTCGGTAGTTCGAATCAATTGTCCTCCCCACTCAGACAAGTTTCTTCTTATCCTACCCCACCTTGGATCTCACATTAAATAAAACCCATCCCTTGTGCTTCAAAGCAATGTTACAAATCACTAAAATTTTATTAAAGGGAGTGCAATAGAGTGGCGGGGTCAGAGAAGCAGAAAATTGTGACAGTTGTCTGACTGACAGAAATTCATGCATCTGACAGCCAGGTTCAACCCAGAAAACAGAAAAATCATTGGTTCACTATTAGATTATACCTTATTTTATCTTAAAAAAAAAGATCATCCCTGGTTTCTTTTGTATGTTTGTTTACAACTTGGATTTACCCCAAAACAGAGATTGTCTTATTTGTAAACCTGGGTGGTACTGTCTCAGGGTAGCTTAAGATATCTATCCTTATTCTGTCCTTACTACCTGACTCAGCAGTTCTCTCTGTACTCGATGAAAATGGCTGTTTTGGGCCCGGGAGATAGCATGGAGGTAAGGTGTTTGCCTTTCATGCAAAAGGTCATCAGTTCGAATCCTGATGCCCCATATGGTCCCCCGTGCCTGCCAGGAGCAATTTCTGAGCATGGAACCAGGAGTAACCCCTGAGCATGCCGGGTGTGACCCAAAAACCACACACACACACACACACACACACACACACACACACACACACACACAAAATGGCAGTTCTGCCTGGCAGCTGGCTTTCCATATGAGGTAGAAGATGGCCAGACCACACGTGTCTCATCCTCAGCCTGGTCTAGATTATTTCATGCACCATCCTTTCAGACTTATTCACCTGGATTGGAGATAAGGCATGTGGGGCGATTTTACAGTTCACCATCAAAATTGTGTTGAATCCTTTGGCCAGCTTTTGACCAAGAGCTTATCTGTTCACCTCCACTGGGTGTGAGGGAGGAGAGAGAGAGAGA
>PVKC010000908.1:0-12103 GCA_004027635.1 Crocidura indochinensis | reverse complement strand
TTAGGTTCTTTCGTTCCTCGTGTTCCTTCCAGAAATACAGACTATTTTCAAAAGGACAAAGTCATACTCTCCAAATTTCATCAGGAAGAATATTGGATTATTCTTCAAATTATTATTCTCCTACACCCATTTTAATAAGCAAATAAATACATCCTTAGACTTTTCTGAGACCTCTGGTTCACAACGCTTTCTCCCAAGATCAGAAATCAGGAAGAATGCCAATTCTAAATCCACCTAGACCTGTTAAAAGTAGAAGCTCTCAGGTGATTCTAGGGCCCTTAAAATTCGTAATCCACTTTCCAAGTGAGCAGAATTCTTTCCCAATTTCAGACCTAACAGGTGATTTCAGCTTTAGGTGTTCACACCTGGCAAATGCAATTCTTTCATTTAACATCCCTCATCGATATCTCAGTAATAAAACTTTGGCACTACCACCCTTTCTCCAAAACACTATTTACTGACTTCAAGCCTTTCAGAATTTGCAATTTAAAAACTTCTCTGAGTGTGAATGTTATATTAGCATAGATTTCTCCTAGAATGCAAATGACAGTCTGCACTTCAGAGAAAAGAAGCCCTCATACCTGTCATCCCATTAGTGAATTTATTTCACCCTGATACAAGCAAACTTGATGAACTCCATCAGCATGTTTGAAACAAAAGGGTTAGTTTTTTATAAACTAATTATATGGAGAGGAGGGTTGGTGCTAAATAAAATAATGGATATATAACTAAATGTATTATTACTGTTTATTACAGGCAAATCTCTCCCTTAAAATTATTTAGGACCTACTTTCTTTCGGAATAATAGCACTTCTCTCTAAAATGCTTATTAATAAAGGTCACAATACAATGTTTTCTCCTTGGTGTTTTTTTTTTTAAATCAGTCCTCAGTACAACTCTCTGCCCTCTATATTTTTAAGTCATTCTAGTCCTCATACCTACATCAAAATTTCATGAAGTTCCAAGTTTTATGTTCATCTCTTTCTTGGTCCTCTTTTGTGATGATTTCCCCAATTTCCCAATTGGAATAAATTCTTCCTAAAAGACGAAGTAGTAGTGCTACTTATAGTGATTATAATTTGAGCATGAAATCACTTTGATGCACTTCTCATAGGTTGTAAATTGAAGCCATATTTTAGGGAAGCAATATATTCAAATCTATTTTAATAATTGCTAAGAAATCTTAGAAAAAATAAGATTTCACTTGTTAAGGTTTCATTCTCGAGTTCCATATATGGCTAGCCTCTATTCTTTAATAAATGTCTTTTGTAAGTGCTGGTAATATACCTAAAAATGGAAGTAGACTTAATAGTTGGAAACCTGAATTTAAAACCTGCTGCTAAAAAATATTGGTGTGACATTAAACAAATAAGATAAATTCTCTGAGGATCAGTGCAATTATCCATGCTAAAAAAAAATCAGTACCATGTTTCATGCAATGGTTGTATATAAAATACCTAAAGTAAATACTTGACATACCCTATTCAGTCAGGATTGTTAATTATCATTGCTTTATTCCTTTATGCCTCATCTAGGATTCTTTGGAACAAGGTGAATGGACATAAAGAAAGATGCTTTATCAGATTGTTCTGGGAGTTTGGAATTGTAGTTGAGAGCTAGTTAGTCAATTTCTTGCTGCAGGTATAATATACAGCATGCTCTTCCATGTGATCTGAGGAACTTTGAGGATTTTGAGAGAAATACATTTTATAATATTACAACCACAATATCAGAAAATGGTGAATGTTGTGGAGGCCTTCTGACTCCTTTGTTCTACCCTTACTGCCAGTTGGGCTTCCCCTTGCTTGGTCTGTATCTTAGGAAACAATTATTTCAATTGCGTAAGTTAGCTTGAAGAATGAATATTGTGTATTGCATTTTCAAATCCAGTCTTTGCTGTCCTGCTCTATACTAAAGGAACTGATAAGAGGTCTGCCATGGCCCATATCCCCTGCCCTTTTAGCCATATTCCATTACTTCATGATTTCATCTTTGAGTTTTTCAGTTCAACTGACAGAAAATGCTATTATATTCTTCTAGAGTATAAAGTATATGTATGGGACTTACCATTTCCACCTGAATTATGGTTCTTTTAGGCTAGGTTCTTTTTCTCTTATTCCCCCTTCTACACCTGCCTTTGGTGTGTTTTATAGCTGACCTGTGATTTTCTTGTTCATTTCATCTTTATTGTAAGAGATTTGTCCTGAATTTCTATTTGAACTAGTATGATATGAGTGAGTTAGTTTCTCTTAAGATCCTCTCTATTGAGACCAATTCGTTGCTCTCTAAACTACAAATAAAACCTAGGTATTCCACAACCTGACCCATTACTGTATTTTCCATTATTTTTGTTTTGATGCCCCTCGTGAACTTCAGTTGAGTGTTTGTAGATGTTATTACAAGACTTGGGTTCTCTATTTCTTCTGATTTAGATAGAAATACATTTTAAGACAGGAACCATATGGTATCCTATCCCTGTGGGAAATCTGTATTTTCTTCTATGCTCCCAACTTCATCAAACAGATGAACCTAAAGCACTTTCTTCATCAAGAAGGGGAATACTCCATTGTTCACCTCTGCATGACTTTCTCATTCTCCAGAATCATATAAAAAATTAAAGACAAATCCTTATTTTGACTTGTTTTCAGTTTGGATTTGATTAAGTAAAATTTTAGGGGTTATGTGTGGCCTCTTATGTCAGAGATTACTACACTCATAAAAACTCTTTTCTTTTATCCTGCACACCTAAATTCACTACATTTCATAGCCTCCCTTACCTCTCCATGTCATGGAGGTCTATTATGTAAGTAAAAGCTAGTTCTATAAAAAATATTGTGTGCTGGGGCCTGGGAGATAGCATGGAGGTAAGGCGTTTGCCTTTCATGCAAAAGGTCATCGGTTCGAATCCCGGTGCCCCATATGGTACCCTGTGCCTGCCAGGAGCAATTTCTGAGCATGGAGCCCGGAGTAACCCCTGAGCACTGCCAGGTGTGACCCCCCCCAAAAAAAAAACAAAAAAAAAAACACAAAAAAATAAAAAAAATATTGTATGCTAATATCAACTCAGGGAAATAACTCAGAATCTAGGCAAATAATTTGTATACAAAAGTACCTGAAAGCTAATGTCTTAAGAGATGACTATTTGCTTATATTATGAGAAAGAAATTTGTGAGAAGGTAAGTACTAGTGTTTTTATATAGCATGTTTCAGCAATTAACCTGCCCTAGGTAACATACACTCCAATATTGCTTTTTATTTTCCTTTGGTTTTTGGGTCACATCCTGGAGCCCTCAGGGGTTACTCCTGGCTCTATGCTCATAACTCGCTCTTGGCAGGCTCGAGGGACCATATGGGATGCTGAGATTCGAATCACCAACCTTCTGCATGAAGGCAAGCACCTTACCTCCATGCTATCTCTCCGGCCCCTGCTTTCTTAAATTTTATACCTGTGGTTTATAGGAATGCGATGTCAGTCTACGATATTTAATTATTTTTTGGCTGCCAGTTATGGGAAATTTAACGTCTTCAATTACTTTCTTTTCCTTATTTTATTCTACTGGTGATATATGGGGTTTTTTTTTTTGGTTATTTTCCTAGAATTTATTAGTTTTCATTCATTCCTTAAGAATATTTTGCAAAACTATGCCATATAGATTTTGGTGATTTCAAAATCCACCACATATATCTTTAATATAGTAACCATTTTCCCTTCTGTCTTGCAGTGTATGTAGATAATTACAAAGCTTTTTCAGACTGTAAGTTTCATAGATTCAAGAATAATGGCCTAGTTTTCTGTATTCTCATGGGTACCAACCACTTTGTTCACAGTAGGCACCGATATTTTCTATTAAACAGGTATACTTTTCATTTGGAATTCTGGATGGCTGAGCCCAGAAAATTGTTAAGCTAAAGGTAAATACAAGTAGGCTCAGCATTGAAAATAAACACCAGTGATGAGCTGAAAATGCTTCCATCCATAGCCACACAGAGGAACCTAATCACTTGTAGTCAAACCAGAAGAAATTTAACTAGTAGCATGACTTCAAATAAAAACAATTCATCAATTAAATGTCAAATTTATTATGTATAAATAATCAAAAGTATACAAAAGATCGACAGAAACTCAAGTAAAATATTTAAAAGTACTAATTTTCTCAAATAAAGGTTATATTTGGCCCCTATTAACGAATACATTTTATGATAAAAAAATCTCTAAACATATCTCCAATTATGTTTTTATTTTGAGATGGGCAGTTTCATTTTTTCTGAGGTGAAAGATTACACTACTTTTTACTCTGAAAATTAGAAATATAAACACTTGGAACATATTTGTTGCAAACATTTGTAATGGAGATCAAATATATATCCATATTTTTTCACTTATTTTTTCCTGAATTTTTCTAAAAAACAAACTGCCCAAGATCCTTATTTTTTACAAAAAATTCAACTCTGCAGCTAGTAATCACTGGGAATCTATTTTTAATTATTTTTGGAGTGCCAGGAATTGCCAGAGTTTCATAAAAGCAAGGCAAGTAACTAACTCACAGCTACATTTCAAGCCTCAGGGAATGTAAATTTTACACTGAAACTAAAGCAATATCATCCTACTCCCCCCTTTCCTGTCTATCTCACCATGATAAAAGAAAACATTATCTTTTCCCACCAGATTATATTCCCAAATTTATATCTTTTCTGAACTTCAGATCCAACTCAATCCTCAAAGTTATCATCTAAATGCCTTACAGGCATTTGAAAATTATATACGTATGACCAACCTTTTAATTGCCACAATTGTTGTCCTACCCAAATTAATTTTAATATTTGTCACCATTTAAGCTTATATTCATAGAATCATATTATAATAACAAAATCTTCTTTTATTCATTGTTTTACATAATCTTCATTTTTTTTTTAAATCTTGTCTTCTCAAGTTATACTTCTCATCAATCACAAAAGTAATCTTGACCGTGGTCATGACTTCGCCTCACTTGAACCCCAGTTGCAGATTCCTTACTAATTTACTTCCATACTTGTATACTGATGGATTATATAGAAACATAAATGTAGTCTACTTACAGTATACTGTACTAATACATACAAACAAATGTTGTCTCTGTACTATCTTTCCAGCCCAATTACAGGGTACATTTATGTACCCATTATTTTTTAATATTTAAGTGTACATTAATTTGTGGTGAGGAAGTGTTGTACTTTGGACAGTATTGGGGAGAGGCCAGATCTTAATGCTCATGGTCCTCCAGGTTTACACCTGATTATACTTAGGTGACAATATGATGTTAGGTGCTAACTCTGAATTGAATACAGGCTAGGCACATACCTGCATCAAAAAACTTTTGCCTGGTTCCTCTCAAGTCACATTTTAAAGCAAAATTAGTGAAGCAAAGGCAGAAATTAATTTTCTTTCTCAAAAAGAGATACAAATAAAACTAATTATAATTAAAAAGATTTCTTGTAAAATCAAAATTTAACAAAGGAAGAGATATAGGCAAGAGGAGGAGTTGCTATTTCTATTGTGGAGTAGATATGAACTCCTTTGTCACTACTCAAGCTATTCAATAAAATATTCCTTGCTCACTAATGCATTCTGAGAATATCAAAGAGTGCTGAGTGTTGCATCTAGATGAGCATGGTTTAAACCACTGCTCATGTAACACAGCTTAATCAATAAAATGTTCCCACACAAAGGAATCAGAGGGAAGAGAGAGGATATGCTCATAACCACATAAAAATGAAAGGATTTTCAGAATAGGATATAAATGTACAGAGAATAAAAAACGTGATCTTTGAACTTATTCAAATTATTTTAAAACACACTATAAAGAGCAAAAGATGAGCCAAAAAGTAAGGAGGTTTGCTATGCATATAACTGACAATATTTCAGTACCTAGAATATATATAGAACTCCAGCATTTCCCTTTGGAGAGCAAGTCAGCAATATCAAGTCAAGTTGAAGATATTCACACCCCCAAATTTAATAATCTCATTGTAGTTCGACTCTCTGAAAAAAAATTTATACATAAAAACATGAATAAGAATACTATTCACAGTACTGCTTGTTTGATTAAAAGTAGAAATAGCCTAAGAAAATTTATAAATTATAGCAAAAAATGATTCAAAGAAAACTATTGTGAAGTAATAAAAGATCCAAATCTGCATTTCACAATTTTTGGGAATCTGCTGATTATTTACTTAATTTCTGAAAGACTATGATAACTGTAAGTGGTTATTGTACATTCTTATTTTAAATTTTTTCATTTAAAGCATTTTACTTCACAAGGTTATGTATAGTTGTTTTAGGCATACAATGTTTCAGTATCAATCCCACAACCATGGTCAATCTCCCTCCACCAATATTCCCAGAATCCATTCCATACCTCCATCCTGCCTGAGCCTGCCATAAAAACTGGCACTTTTTAAAGTTCATTTGTCAAAATTTGGATTTCGTGATTTCAGTGTTGTTAACTCTGCATTTTAGTTCTGTTTTTTCACCAATGCACCTGAGTCCCTTGATCCGTATCCCCTGTTATATCACATCTGTCTTTTTTTCTCTTCCACTCAATTTCTTGCCTTCTCCTACTATACTCCGTAGCCAACAGTATTCTAGATAATCCCCATTTTAAACCATTGCATCCCCATCTTCATTTATTCTAAATATCACATATACATGATAAAATTCTATATTTATTCCTATTTTCGTGCTTACTTCATTTGACATGACATATTTCAATTCCATACGTGTAGCAGAGAATTACATGATTGCATCATTCCTTACAACTATGCAATATCCCATTGTACACATGTACCTTCTTTTTGAACCACTCACTTGTTGTTAGACATCTAGGCCAATTGCAAATCTTATCTATTGCACTGAATGCTGCAATGAATAGTGGAATGCATAGACCTTTTTAAATGATGCATTCCACATTTATCATTAATATATTACGGTAATTATTAAACACACTATTACATGAAATAAAAAGTTCATATTCAGGGCCTGGCGGTGGTGCTGGAGGTAAGGTGCTTGGCTTGCCTGGGCTAGCCTAGGACGGACGGTGGTCCCATCCCCCGGTTTCCCATATGGTCCCCCAAGCCAGGAGCGACTTCTGAGCGCATAGCCACGAGTAACCCCTGAGCGTCACTGGGTGTGTAAAAAAAAAAAAGTTCATGTTCGTGATAATGATTCTTTTTGGAGGAAGTCGAGGTTCCCAAATGATTTATGTGGAGTAGGAAGGAGAGAGGAAGGCTTTCTCTCTAAAAGTAAATCTGGCACTTTCTCTCTGTCTACTTCTGCCACACAGAAGCTGATAAGACTCAACTGCAAGCCTCTATGCTGCAAGGAATTCTTCATGCCCTGCCAGCCCCATGAAGCATGTAGTCATCAGGCTGCACTTGTAGTCCTCTTGTTCTGCATGGTATAGAAGTTAATCCATGCCCACAAACTTAAGGATAGAGTGAAAAATTGTTCTTTGCAGGAAAGAAATTCAGTCCGTATGAAATAAATGGACTCAGAAAATCTGGGGGGAAATACTCTGATTTGATCAGATAAAAAAGGTTGTCAATAGGATTTTGTTTTGTTTTATTTCGCTGTTTGTTTTGTTTTTGTTTTAGTGGGTTCTTTTTTTTTCATTAAAAAAAATATGTTTTGGGACCTAGGTTATAATTAAGCTGGTTGGGCACTTGCACTTGCATTACACACAACTAACCTGGGTTTGATCCCCAGCTTCTCACATATTTCCCAGAGCTAGGAGTGGTTCTTGAGCACAGAGCATAAATTCTGCACACTGCCAATGTTGCTCTCAAACAAAAATTTAATGAACTAGCATGTTTTTCTAAGCACCAAAGATAAAAAAATTATAGGGCAAGTTGCTTTCTTTGCATACAACTGGCTAAAGATGGATTTCAGTCACTACAAATAGTCTCTCAGCAATTTCCAAGAGTGATTTCTGAGCATAGAACCAGAGAAAGCCCTGAACACATTCATGTGTGATGCTAACCCAAAAATATAAGTAAATAAAATCACATATTTGTATAACTTTCTAAAACTTGCCATAACAACATAAAATAGGAAGTTAGCATACAAATAAAATAAACTTGAATAAAGTTAAAAACTAAATTAAGAATAATTCAGAGAGATCAGACATTGTATACTACCTTTCACATGACAAAAAATAATTTAAGTTCAACATTACCTATAGCTGCTCAAAGCATGTTTCCAATTCTACTAAATTAGTTTCTGTATGCATATGATGGTATTACACACATTCAGAAATTTCACAACCACCAATTTGGGGAGTTTCGTTAATGATTAAAATCTCTCTGCCTTCCAAAGAAGAATAGGGAATCAAAATCCACCACAGTTCTATCTCTGGCATTTGAATGACTGGTAGATTATATATCCATAAAAAGTATACATCTTGCCTAGTCTTCTAGAGATGGGGCTGAAACTGACACATAAGTGAAATCAAATTGTCCCAAACAGCAAATCACATTTGACCAGGACACATGATACACATTATCCAAAAAATCATTCCAGACCCTTCTATTTGCTAAAATATTTCAGGACCATTTAAGTAGAAAAAGGTAGAGACCCTTCCTGCTCTTCTAGTAGCTTCTCTGCACTGTTGGCTGTGATAAATTTTTGTCCTAATATAGAGGGGAGAAGGAAAAAATTCTAGCAAGAATTTAGATTCTAAGGGGGAAAATGGGTCATGTTTTCATCTCATTTTGCTCATTTTTGGAGAAATGAATTCACTTTGAATCAACTAGGGATATAACCTCCTTGTAAGGAGGTTAAGGTTTTAGCATAATATAAAACCTGACACATTTACAATTGAATTTAAGCAGGAGTAGCTTTGGGTCTTTGTTTTTTCCTGTAGTTCTGACAGACTATGGTGCCCCAAAGGATGTAAAATGTAAAAAGATATCTTTTATGTCAGGAAGCTTCTCCTAACTTCTTCAATAATTTCCAAGGGGCAAAATATTGTGACAATTGTGGGGCAATGGAATTTTATTCTAGAGGAACTCTTCAACCCTTTGGAGATAAGTTGGTGTCTGACCACTCTTCTAGTTCTAATCCCAAAATTTGCCTTTCTTTTTTTTAATATTTTAATATCTTTATTTAAACACCTCAATTACAAACATGATTATGGTTGGGTTTCAGTTTTCATCAATGTAACATTCCTATCCTCAATGTCCCAAATCTCCCTCCTCCCCACCCCAACCCGCCAGTACTCTAGACAGGATTTCTACTTCTCTCATTCATTCTCAATGTTAGGATAGTTCTCAATGCAGTTATTTCTCTAACTAGACTCATAACTCTTTTTGGTGAGCTTCATGAAGTGAGCTGGAACTTCCAGCCCTCATCTCTTTTGTCTCTGAAAATTATTGCAAGAATGTCTTTCATTTATCTTCCCCAAATTTTACCATAATTCTTATTTACCACACTGAGTATCATGTCAATTCTTCCATTCAGAGAGTGGTGGGTTGTGATACCTCAATGTAGAAACAAACCTTCTCTATATTGGGATGTGGAATGTATTTTATTTTCAACTACCTTTAGCTTCTACTGTATAATATAAATGAATGCTAAACCTCTAGAGAAGGAATCCTTTCCATATTTGAGGATGCACCAGAGGGATGATTACTTGACATTTTTTAGAAAAGCACAGATCATAAAAATGACATTTGTAAGCCTTCAGCAGGTTTAATGTATGATTAATATTAAAGTCTATTAATGAGCATAATGAATAGTATAAATGGATTATTATTGGTGAAGTAATTGCTTGTTGATAAGCATTATGAATATTAGATTAAAGTAAATGTTTACATTTACCTTATATAATGCTCTTAACCTTATTTTTATATATATTTATTTACCTAAAATGTACTTTTATGCCCATTTTTTTAAATAAAATGTTTACATTTACTTTATATAATGCTCTTTACCTTAGTTTTATATATATTTATTTACTTAAATTTTACCTAAATTTCATATAAAAATTTAAGGTGGGAATAGGTAAAGTGACGGCAAAGAATTCACTGAATTAATGAAACTTTTTATCTGCCTGGTTTTGACCTGGGAAATATTTTTTTTAATAAATAAAGCTATTTGAGGGGCCGACGAGGTGGCGCTAGAGGTAAGGTGTCTGCCTTGCAAGTGCTAGCCAAGGAAGGACCGCGGTTGGATTCCCTGGCATCCCATATGGTACCCCCAAGACAGGGGGGATTTCTGAGCGATTAACTAGGAGTAACCCATGAGCATCAAACAGGTGTGGCCAGAGAAACAAAAAACAAAACAAAAAAAAAGCTTTATAAGTTTTTTTCTTATGCTTTTTAGTAATATAGGGAAAGAAAAAAATAGAAATTCTTGCATCTCTAATTCTAAAAGGCTAATAATAGTTACTCATAAGTAGTTTAGTATATCTTAGTGTTAGTATGCAAACAAAGTTGATAACTTGTAAAGAAATGAAAATTAGAGTATAAATAAAACTGGACAAGAAGTGACTGATAAAAGAGCTATTGATTGGCTAAATTACAAAGAAAAGCTAATGTAAGTAAATAAGAGAATTAGAGTTATGAACAAGAAATGAACATGATAGGAAATAATAAAAAAGAACTTTAATATTAAAACTTCACAATTTTAATTTGAAAATATTTAAACTTCAAAATTAGATGAATCAAGATTTCAAATCCTTTTAATTTTTTAGGAACATTGGCTAACATGTCTTTTAAGGATTATTGCATTTTTTTTTTAAAGAAAATGTCTCTTAGATGAACTACATGAGTTGAAGTGACTTTCAATTCGTGCTTAGGGATTGAGGGATTCTCCTGTCAGTTCTCTACTTACTAGACATGTGGTTCTAGTAATATTAATGCCCAAAGGTGCAATGCCATTCAGATCCTATGGTGCCACCCTGGTTGTGCATAGAGGCTTCCAGGGATATACCCACAAGTGCTCATCGGATCATTTCAAGAACTTCCAGGGTTATACCCAGGGCTGCTGAAGATTGAATAAGGTCTACACACACTCCTGCACTATTTCTCTGACCCTTTAACTATTTGTCATTGGTTATGACTCATAATCTTTAAAATTAATAAGAACTTCAGATTCTGTATGATACAAATACAAATTCAATTGGAAAAGTTGATATAAATAATTAAATTCATTTATTATCTATTTTTATTTAATATTAATAAATATCAGTATTTCATAATAATCTTATTTAATATGTTGTTGTTTTAATAATTTTATTTTATCATCAGCTTTGTTGTTCTATGAAATATGAACAAATGTTGGATGATAACATAGCAAACTTATTTCATTGAGTCTTCAAAACCTATCAAATTTTTTCAAAATCTTTCAACTAGCTTGAATTGAATTCTCATTAGTGAGTTAAATCTTTAACATTATTATAATGGTTTAATTGTTTTAATTATTCTTTTATAGAAACGTGGAAGAGTTGCCGCCGTATTTATAAGTAACTCACAGTTGATCAAAGAGCTGAGGTCAGTGATTATTTTACTTTATGTCTCTCTAAATAACATGAAAAAATATTAAATGCCTTCTTTGTGAAGACATATTTGTATTCCCACTTAGTAGAAAAGAAAAGTGAGCTTGAAGAGGAAAAGTGAATTGCCCTTATTAAAAAGTACTGAAGTTAGTATTCAAAAAGATGAGTGAATCTTTCCCCTATATTATACAAATTTTATATTCCATGAATGGAATTAGAAAACCAAATTAAAGAGTTGCCACATAAATGCATTTCCATCTTAAGTAACCTCAAGTGCTAATGTTTTGTGTTGCTTCAGGCATTTTGCTAAAGCTATTTATTGCAGTCTGGCTAAAATTTTACTGCCTGAGGCTGATTTTCCTTCAGCTGTGAGGTGATCTGCATTCTTATAGGGAAAGCAAAAATGTTTTATGGGATCTTTACTAATAGTTAGATGAAATAAGTTTAGCTTTGGTTCTAACTAGGGCTTTTAAGGAAACTGTGAATATTACTGCAATATTTGAATCACCAGAGAATGAAAAAATGAACTCAAAGAGATTAAAATGAGCTCAAGAATCTTAATAAAAAGATTG